>NMRB01001090.1:37955-89868 GCA_002633025.1 Notospermus geniculatus | reverse complement strand
GTACACCCCTCCGCATTAATTTATCTACACCTTATTTTTTTGAATATCTTGAGAACAAATTGATCAAATTTGATCGGGTTTCTGTTATATGAAATTTCCATGCCTTGGTCAAATAATTCCAGCGGTTTTGAGTGATTGCTTTCACGACAACATTATGTAATCAGCTGTCAAAAAATGGCTGTAAAAGTCAACTTTTTTATTCTCAACTGAATTTTTTTTAAAACACCGGGAAGATAAAGATAGCCATTTGTTAAACACTACTGTGGAAGTTCTTGGTAAATATATTCAACACTTTTGATGATATGGACGTTTTTCAATGGCTTCCAAAGGCCAAATTCATGACACTAAGTTTGACTTGTGCCATGGTCCCCTAGTCAGTAAGCACCCAATCGCAAGGCTTGTTTTTTAAAGTCCTTATTCATAGTCAATTGGCTTATACCTCGTCCGAGAAAAGTTTGTGATCGCCCGAGTAACTTTTCCAATTCGTCCATTCTTTCATTGTTCCTCTGGCGAGGTTGGATGTAGGCGTAACATGTGAATGACTGACCTCAGGCCTATTGGGCTTGAGGCCTATTATTGGGCTGTTTACTTGAACTGGGGTATTTCAATTGACCATTGTTCACATAAAGAATTGAGTTTTCATTCATAATCCTACGCGTCATCTGCTTAATTTGGTCACGTATTAACATGATCCACTGGTCACATGTTACGGTTTCGTGACGAAAAAATTATTATTCATGACGTGGTGGTAGTCTGAACAGGGGCTGTGTCAACCATTGCAATCAGGTCACGGCAAAGCTTCTGGGGAAAAACCTTTTTTCTCTCAAAAACTGTTATGATTTCCCGAATGGAAATTTAACAGGACTATTTCTTGTGAGTGTTTTCAAAATGTATAGCAGAAATCAGAAGATTTTCACACAAAACAAAAAATGTTGATTATGCAGCCTTTTTTTGACAGCTGATTCCATAATGTTGTCGTAAAAGCAATCACTCAAAACCGCTGTAATTATTTGACCAAGGTATTGAAATTTCATACAGCACAAACCCGATCAAATTTGGTCAATTTGTTCACAAGATATTCAAAAAATGAGGTGTAGATAAATTAATGCGGAGGGGTGTACATTACATATATAACGGGTTTTTGATTTGACCTACTTTTCAAGGTCACAGAGGTCAAGGTTCAAAATTTTGCCTTTTGGTGGCACATTTCGTAACCACGGGTGCTATTGACCTGAAACTTGGTACATATATACCCCTATGTCAGATAACCTATGACACCAAGTTTCGGTCCGATTTGATTCTTGGGTTGGCCACCAGGTGGCCAAAACCAAAGTTCAAAGTCCAGTAACTCCTGAACTGTTAGTGTTCACTGGAATGTTCACTGAAATTTTGACCATAATCGTATGACCCTGATCGTATGAAACCTGATGATGAGCAAGGATTTACAAGAAAAAAAGAAAAATATCAACTGTGAACAGATATTTGATATTATCGAAAAATATCAGAAACTGAAACAGTGCGATTTTGCATGAGATTCCACTGCGGATGAAAATCTGTCATCCCATATGTCTCAGCCGTGCCAGTTTCATCCAATAAAAGGCCACAGTTATCAAGAAAATTGAATTTTTCTCAAAAAAAGATTTTTGACAAAATTGGTTATTTTTTAATAGTAAATAACACGAAAATGATGCGCATGATTTTCAGCGCAATTTTTTTTGAGTGGTGAATGAATTTCGGTTGTGTTCATTTTGTAAAAATATGGTAGTCATGCACTTCCAACTTTTCGAGATATCAAATGGGTCATATTTTGATATTCTGATATTTTCATGATAAATCCACTTTTCCTTAAAACCTTTCGAACCAACAGATTTATAACAACTTTAAAAGTACAACATCCACATTAAGGAATCAAACACTGATGACTGACTACCGAGAAATTAAGAAAAAAACATGTTGCAATATTTTTAGCAGAGCGTCTATACATCGAGTGGCCCCAAAAAACGCTGCGGAAACCGGTCCAGTCATGCTAGTGGAAACAGGCCTTTAAAGGCCTGTTTGAACTACAACGTATTCCGCTTCGGTTTGCGGCGGCGGGGCTTTTTACAGGGTTTTGGATAATCCTTCGATGGTTTAACAATACATGGCGTGTTAATTATTCCAATGCCTGTATAAACCGCCCTGGCGCCGCAAACCGCAGTGGAAACCGGCCTAGTGGACCGGTTATTGCGGTTTTGCGGCGCCGGGGCGGTTTTCACTGGCATTGGGACAATAAACGCGCCATGTATTTTTAAACCATCGCACGATTACCCAAAACCCTGTGAAATCGCAAAACGCAATGCGGGAAACCGATCTTGTGGAAACAGGCCTTTAAAGGTCTCGGGCCACTTGTGCGTTTTGCGCTGCGTGATGCGTCAAATCTTTTGTTAGGAAGCAGAACGGCGGAAAATAACAAAAGATTTGACGCATCACCCAGCGCAAAACGCACAAGTGGCCCGAGACCTTTAAGGCAATTCCAGGTGCGTTTTTAGCTCAGCTGACCAAAGGTCAGCGGAGCTAGTCATATGTATACTGAGTGGCGTCCGGATTTGTGTGTGTGTGTGTGTGTGTGGCGTCCGTGAAACTGGCACGTTTTGCAACCGCAAGGCCCAGGGTCATGAAAGTGGGTGGAGGGGTAGGCCCTAGGAAGGACTCGAAACAGGACCAAAAATGTTTGCGATTTGACCCATATTATGCCCCCCAGGGGGCAATTTGCGCAAAANATATTCATGTCATAGCAAGGAACTACGCCTGGCAAGGTTTTATGAATTATGGACTGGTTCCCATCCATTAACCCCTTACCAACCCCTTCAATAAGCGATATTAACCCCTTCCTACCGAAGTGGTCTGATGAGATATCTTTTTGGATTCATGAAGTGATATTAACCCCTTCCCACCCAATGAGTGTAATACGATATCTATCTTGATTCACCAAGCGATATTAACCCCATCCTACCCAAGTGGTCTGATAAGAGTCACGGTCTGATAAGATTTTCGATTCACGGAGTGATATTAACCCCTTCCCACCCAATGGGTGTAATACTATATCTATCTCGATTCAGTAAGCGATATTAACCCCTTTCTACCCAAGTGGTCTGATAAGATATCTTTTTCGATTGATGAAGTGATATTAACCCCTTCCCACCCAATAGGTGTAATACAACATCTATCTCGATTCACCAGGAGATATTAACCCCTTCCTACCCAAGTGGTCTGACAAGATATCTTTTTCGATTCACGAAGTGATATTAACCCCTTTCCACTGAACTGATTTCCACAAGGAACGCTTTGCTTGCTAACCATTAAAAAGGCCCACTATTCGTACTTGTATCTCGTTTCCCCTCTTTCAGCCTCTTGAGTTGGCAGGTCATAGTCAGCTGAGCGCAAGGCCCATGGGCCTCTTGTTGTTCTTTGCAATCTTCTATATCGAGTGCACTCTTCTATACCCAAGTGGTCTGATAAGAGTCACGGTCTGATAAGATTTTCGATTCACGGAGTGATATTAACCCCTTCCCTATCCCCCTTCCCGATAAAAATATGTGCGCAGGCCCCTTTAAAATTTCGCTGACAACTAGATTTCTGATGCTGGCCTATCTGTTGGGCTAAAATTGAGTGAAGCCTATGCCATCCTGACAGTTTTGTTTACTGGTAATCCACAGGTACGGAAAACGTCGTAATATTCATCCCAGGCGACCCGGCAGGGACTCTGCAGCGACAGGTTTTCGGTTAGCTCAAGGGACTACATACCTTTCACAATAATTATCGTCTGCAACGTCATCATTATTCTGGAAGTAAGAAAAGCCTCGAAAACACGCTTGAGTCTGTGTCAAGTTAAANCGACTCGAGATCACCACAACGTCTAGAGAATATGACAACAACAAACGTCTTTATTTTGTAACGTCTTTATTTGCGGTTATAACCGCCCATATGAGGGATGCTAAAGCCTGCCGCACACTGGCGCTATCGGCTGAGCAAAAAGTCATTCGAGACCGTTTGCTCAGCAGATAACTCACCGAAAAATACGCGTGAAACTGCCGCACACTGGAGCTATCTGCTGAGCAAAAAGTCATTCGAGACCGTTTGCTCAGCAGATAACTCACAGCAGATATCTGCTGAGCAAACGGTCTCGAATGACTTTTTGCTCAGCAGATAGCTCCAGTGTGCGGCAGGCTTAAGACTTTCTTCACCGCAACAGCGTCGACCTCCGAAAGTATACGACCCGGTTCCTTTTGCCTCCTGTTGATTCCCCAGTATCTTCTATAGAGCAATAAATGTCGTTTTTGGCACTCGAATCCACATCTCAATTCATTATTTGATCTTCCCCGCATTAGTGATTTATCGGCAGGAAAAACTACACCAAAGATTCGCGTAAAAACTATCGGCCAACAACAATAGTCCCGTAAATTATTCACAATGACCAATTGCCGTAGACATTCCATTGAGTAACGATTGAGGATCGTCTCCCAGAGTTGGTCGCCGGCGTGATGTATCGGCCGATCATCACTTCAACTTGATATTAATTCAACGTGCCGCCATAGCACTGCTTCCGCCACATTTAACCGCCGCCATCAGCGCGGAATAAGGAAGCCATGATGAAGTAGACGGCCAACACGTTTCACAATGAAGTAAACAACGGAGAACCCATTAGGCTACAAGAATTGATACAGGAGATTTCCATCCTAGTGTGTTCCATCTTGTTTGTTACTACACGTCTGTACATTCTCCGTGTGGAATCAATCCTTCTGTACGTCTTCTACAGGTGAACTCGACTCTCGTGGCAAGTTGTTATGACTAGTGGGGACTGTAATGTACAATGTTGTATCACCATTTGACTCTCTTTTAGAAACTCCATCAACCGCTGTTTTATCGCATTTGGACGTTGTTAAGGGCTCTCAGTCACGCAAGGTCGTTAGCCGTTGGCAGCTTACGCTGGTTGGCTGAGCAATCTCCAGTCTCCCTGGAAAAATGTTGCTAATACTAAAATTGGCAATAACCAGTCCAGAGGTAGCTCATGGGCCAATCTCGTAAAATCTGTACGACGGCATGTTCCACGCTAGAAATAGGTTATGTAATCCTTGGAGATTTAAATGCCTTTGCAGCCTACACAAGTGGACCAAGACCTTGTTGGGAAACCACATTTTACTGCGCTGCATTAATCTGTCTGGCTTACAGAATGAAAAAACATGCTCAAAATGTCCCACCCGTGACATTTCCAACCCATGTTTATCTAGAAAAGTGTTCAAAAAGAACAAGAAAGCAGGGTTTGATTGTAACTTCTTGCCAGTTTTTAGATACACTGGTGTCCTTTCTTGCATAATATGAAAAAGAAGTTTGGATATTTTTCTGCTTCTGACTGCTAATCAAATAAAGGTCAATGTTCCAAAAAAAATTCCAAAATCTGTCCCACCCGTTACGCTCAATTTTTCTCCATGAAAGAGGAGAGACTCCTGCCCAACCATAATATCATTGGAGTCATTGAGAACTCTACTAAGTATTTCAATGCAAGTTAGTGGGCTAAAGCAAGCAGGTGAGCTGGGGAGGCGCCAAATGTGACTGAAATCTGTGAAGGTAAAATGCATTGTCCCACCCGTGACAGTCAGTTTTCTCCTAAGATAGGTATTAGATGGAGGGAATTCATACTGCAGTGGGTTTGGCAGTCACCACCCTACAGACATATGGCAGAAACTTCGACCCGTGGATAAAGGTATTCTGCTACGGGAACAAAATATGGCCGGTTGTCCCACCCGTGACAAGTCCCACCCGTGACTCCTAATTACAAACTACCACATGCTTCTAAATTTGACTTGTAATTTTCAGAGAGAGTTTATAAATGGTTTGTTACCATTATACTTTACACCTTGGAAAGCTGCTTAGCACATCACATGTGATGCATGGCCCTTAATTAGTAATTTTTACTATCAATTTTGACCATATTTTAGGGGCTTATACATTGATGTAAAAAATGTATTGCATCACTGTACTTTATTGACAGCTTTGGAAAAGTCTTCTGCGATCCAACTTAGGTAGTTGTAATACTCTGTAGCCCCCCCCCCCCAAAAAGAAAAGTGCCTGAGGAAGACCCAGATTGGGGTCGAAAATTTGCAAAATTCAGAGACGACTTTTGCGTTATATCATTTTATGCGTCGATCTTTGTGCCTTACTTTGGATACTCTGTAACCTCCCAGTATAAAGGTACTGAGGGAAGAGCTTCCAACTTGGACCACCCTTGGTGTTCTGTTTTGCCTTTTTTTATTTTCTTTTTCTAGTGACCTGTGATAATTTGTCGACGTGTACATTTCATTTTTGTCATTTGTTCAGTTAGGGGTCGTTTGGAAACTTTTGACCCCCCTCACCCCTGTACGCATGGCATACACATCTATCAAGACCCCCCTCCCCCACGCTATACGGCATACGCAAAAAATGTGAAATGACAATGCATGACAGGGCTCCACCTAGCATTAGCGTTTGCAGCAATTTGCTACACTTTTGTTCTCAATTGGCTCCTAAAAAATGGCATTTACGAGAATTTTCTTGAAAATCACGTTTTTGTGAGAATTCATTTTGTGGTGTTGATCAAGAAGACATTATTTGGCTCCCATCAATTTATAAAAGGTGCGTATGTAAAATTGCATACACACAGCAGATGACCCCCCCCCTCCCCCCGCACGCTCGCCATGCACATGACTGACAACCCTCCCTCCCGCCCCCTAGCTGCGTATGAATGATCCCTTATTGAATAAATTTCAGTTAAACAAAATGAATGGATATACATGTATCTTTTGCTTGTCCAGCATGTCCCACCCGTGACATGTTCCGAAATAAGTTTTAAGAAAACCCATCCCTGCATCAAACCCAACGCTTTTCCGTTGTTGACGACAGCAGTTTTGTGCAAAGCACTAAGTGGTCAAACACGGGATAACCACGTATCCTGGCCTTGGAGCTGTTTTTTAGTCTTACAGGGAAAGTTCCACATCCAAACGAATGGAAATGTCCCACCCGTGACACTATAAAACGGTACTGCCATAATCAGAAGAAGTTTGTGTCCTCAATTTACCTACCAATGCATGGGCTAGGTCTTCATGAGTATTGACCACCAAGCAATAAAAAGATTGAGTCCTTTTAATTACCAATTAAAGTGAAAAAGGTGTTTGTCACGGGTGGGACAGAATTCTCACAGTGGCTTTCGGAAACTGCGCTGTAACAACTGATTCTTGAGGAAATCAGCTAAACGATATATGGTGCAACAAACTAGGGACATGTGTCCTTCACTTGACTGGAGGCAGACCTCAGTTCGTTTTCACCGTTCGACCCTAAATTTTGCCTCCTCCGTCGTACAGATTTTACGAGATTGGCCCGGACAGTGGCCCGTATTCGTTGCATGAATTCTGCACTGGCGGCGATCACACCCCGATTTGATGAAGTAGCTTAGTGAATAGTCTTTGTACACGTACATTGTACCTTGGAGGAATAATTCCTCCAAGATTGTACAGACGCACGACCAGCGTACAGGGTGCTTTGAGTTTTCTCAACGGCTATGTCTACGAAGCACTAAAACCACATACCAACCGAATTCAATGTTGAAGCCATACGCAATTCGTATTTCGTACTTCGTTTTCACTCCTTCAGCGAAACCTTCTCAATAAACCCTCCCCAACACCTTAGTGCTAAATCTGATATTCACCACTCTCTTATCGACCTGTGTATTGAATCAAGCCAGTCCGCGGTATCCCGAGATTAAAACAAAGACCCCTACAAAATCCAATCACCATGTGCACTGAACGTGTGATAATCATATAAATGCCTTCCTTTATTGGATTCTTTGGTATTTTTCAGATTTAACCAAGTGGTGCCCGTGGGAAATGAGCGCCGTGTAATCTTTATCCTCGTCTCCAATTGGATCGTACGTATCTTCTATCATGCAATCTGATTGGCTGAATCTTTTTCTTCATTTGTTTGGTAATGAATTGCATTTCAAAAAATTGGTGAATTACCATTACCTCCCTAATGTAATGTACAATGTACTCGCAAACGGTTTTTCATTCAGCCTATATGGAAGTCCATCTATCTTTGTATTTCCGACTCCACTTTTTTTCTGGAAGCAGTGTTTTATACACATACATGCGCTCAGACCAGGCCGTGCTGACGGATATCTTCAGATAGAAGTCAAGTGGTGACATAGATGAAGCGACATTGTTGAATATTGGTACTTAGAAGCTTTGCAAGCGTGGAAAGTGACGAACTAGATGTTGTAAAAAATGTTGGTCACCGACTCTGTGTAGGGGAAGCGGCCGCGCCAGTTATATGTGATGGTTCGTCAGTGGTCGATATTTTGGCGAAGCGATTCAACGATTCTTGTTGTTGTTTCCAAAAAGTGGCTCAAAATGTACGTCGTGTTGAATCAAGGGTCTCAAACAGCGACTGAAACCTTCGATGATTAAGGAATCTTCTCCTCTAGCAGCAACGACTACATCACTCAAAACTAAAGAGTTAAAGGAACTCCTAAGAGTTAAAGGAACTCCTAAAGAGCCTGTACAGTGAGTGCTCTTTAAAGAGCGCTCACTGTAGTTCCTTTAACTCTTTAGGAGTTCCTTTAACTCTTTAGGAGTTCCTTTAACTCTTTAGTTTTTAGAGTGATCAAACACTGTTTCTTCTTCTAGATACACCTAGTTCTACAAATTAGGTATCGTAAGGAGTTAATCGTTGTCGGCAAAACAACAACGCATGGCTTTCAATCTTTGATTGAAGGTAGTTTTTATCTCTTGCAGCATGAAGACAGTGGTTGTGCATCGAATGTTCTCGACAATCATTCAAACTCGAGCCACAATACAGTTCGACCACCCCGAGCAATCTGTCTACTCCACGACACTAACACCTGGTCATTGCATCCTTCGTCATCTTCAGAACGTCTTGCGAAATGAAAAATGGCAATACGAACGCACAATCTAGTTGTCATGATGTATTTGGGATTGTTCATCGATAGCAGATTATCTGTTGCCCTCTGACAGTCTAATATTGCGGATCAATTTCGCTGACAGCCTCTGACTTTTATCGCCCTTGTGACTCGAGAGAAGGTGGAAGGGTAGCGATTGGGGAAGTCAGGCTGCGCTTTCTCATGGATGACGACTACAGGAACATCAAAGAATAAAGAGAGACGTTACAGGTCAGCTGAGACGATCGACTCGATATTCGTGATGTTCAATAAAGGCTTACAAGGAACCCTATGAATTTCGTGACTGATATTTTGATATTTTGCAAATTGCCCCAGGTTTAGTCAGGATCGCGTGTGATATAGCGGAGATTATTATCCATGCATACGGGAGATTATGATTTCAAAGTCCTCCCAAGAAAAATGGTGATATTTCAAAAATTGTGATATTGGGATTCTGCTAGTTGCGCTGATTTTTGTGCGAGTTTTAAAACAAGGAATGAGAAAACATGGCACAGTCTAGTGAAACGGACAAAGAAACTAAGAAAGAGTGTAATTCCTGCCAGATAGACCCACGACAAGACCCGCTGGACTGCATCAGTATTTTCGCCCTTGTCGTTCTTGCCTGCGGTATTATTCTAGTCAGTGCTGGGTACCTGATTCCACGGGACCACTCGATAGACCCTAAGTTGTCGGCCAGAAAAAACGAACAGCTAGGCCTACATTATGCAAGGTTGGCCGCGGATTTGGATATTTGTATCATTGCCGGTATGGTGTTGGTGGGTGTAGGGGGTGTGACGATGGCGGTGTTGCTCATTGCTGTACTTTGCCGAGGAGAACTCAACGGAGCCCCGAAATCAAAACGTCCATCCTACGGAGCAAGGGGAACGACAGCAACCTCATCGACGAGACAGTTGTTTCAAATGTCGGATGTAGAGAATGCGAGCGGCGCCGAAAGATGATGTTCTGACTCTCAAATACATTTGCATACATTGTTACAATCCATTTGACTGTTAGTTGTTTTAAATGTCTATAGTATGCGTATTTATACGCTCGGTGATCTGTTATAGGGGGTTAGTAGAGGGTTCAGTATAGGTTTGGGGGATAGGCCTACGAAACGGCACACAACGTTTGCCAGTCAGTTCTGTCGTATCAAAGCACACATGGATATTGCTGTGCGACAGAGATCGGCTATACGCCGACACCAAATTCAGATCCAGTGGAACCTCACCACATTGCATGTACGTACATGTACGTTGAAGACTTAACTCATTTCGAGGTGAATGCCTCAAATTTTATATCAACATGAAGGCCTACTGTTATTTGAATGCTGCTCTCAGGTCCGCATACGACGACGACGACTGAGCATGGCTTCGTGTGGTTTATTGCCTTGCAAGAAGATCATTTAACGCTGTGTGACTAAAGGTATCCACGGAATAAAATACACGATAATCATTTGTAACAGGCTGTGTTTGGCTTTTTTTCAATGTTTGAGAGTCGACGAGTTTTCGCTCACCATTAGTTCCCGATCTCACCGGTAGGAAAGCGCGCTGATTGGTTGTAAAACCATTGGGATTGCTCTTCTGTTGAATGACGCGACCAATCAAGGCTGCTTTCGGCTGATCACGTGATAATGGACGACAGCCGCTACCGAACTTATCAGTCAGTCCTGTCGGCGAGATCTGGAACCAATTTTGCATATGGGACGTTAGCCACGAATATTCTACCACGGTCGTACACACGCTGGTGATTCAAACGTAAAAATCTTTTTTTCGTACGCGATTTTTACCCATGCATAACTAATCGTGTTAACTATTTTTGCAGTTGTTTAGGCAAATAGAAGGGGTGACCGCTTATTATGTAATCACCCGTCACCCCTTCCATTTACCAGATGAACTGCGAATACGACAAGCACCATTAGTAATGCGTCAACGACTTCGCGTACGAATAAAATAATTTTGTGTTTGAATCACCAGCGTGGTACAGTCACATCGATTTAGCATAGAGAAGGGGTCCAGAAACATCGATGTGACCTGGAATGAAGGTCATAGAAGTACACGTACACGCAGTCGTTTGACGTATCAATATCAGGAAATAGTACCTAAGTAAAAAAATGTCGGTGATGATTGTGTAAACCATATCACAACTCGACAGCTACTTGGGGATCTCTGATTCTTGCACCACCTTCGACGTTCGTTCAGCAAAACATCTCTCAACGCCGACACAATTCCTATTACCATATTGATTTAAATTCACATCCGACCGTATATCAGAAGCTTAGAAAGCAGATTTAGAGTACGATGCTCCAGATAGCGAACTGCTTCCCCTTCCAAGGAGATTTCCATCATTGGTTTGGCGCCAGTCTTGGCAGACGCAAAAACCTCGTCGTCTGCAGAGACTCGGGGGAAATTATCCTTTATACCATTTTCATCTCAAGTTGTTCTGCTCCATCGCATTGTATTTTGTGCTTTTTATGTAGTTTATCATATCATAATGCGCCGAATCTTGGCTTTTAATCTTGTACGTTGCTGTAAGCCATGCTGTATATGTGTGAGAAAGGGATTAATAATCATGGTTTTCCGCAGCTCTACAAAAGGTCAACGCTCTAAAATTGCTGTGGGGCGAAGAGAGGTTCAAAACTTCAACACCATCTCCGGTGCTGTTCCAGTTACACTGACACAAAATTGGTGACATTCTGTACTCTCTTAATTCTGAAGAGTGAAATTCACTCACATTTGGAGTGAGGCTGGGACCACTCCAGAAAGTCACTCCATAAGAGTGAAAGACTCCACTGAGATGTATATTGGCATAAAGCAACAAAATACTGTCTCTCTCAAAATGCAAAAATATTTTTGGGATTTTGTGAGAGACAATAGGTCTGGTAGTAAGTTTGTTGCTTCTAATGCCAATACATCAGTGCAGCCTTTCACTCCTATGGAGTGACTTTCTGGAGTGGTCCCTGCCTCACTCCAACAGCAGTGTGCCTCACGTACACGCATTTTCTATCCGTAAAATCCGTCATAACACGTTTTATTCAACGCAGAAGCGAACTGGCTACGGACGAAATGACTCGAGGGCGAAACGACCGGCTGGTTATCGTTTTTATACGGAAGCCCGTTCAAAAGACGGTTTGATACAGATCATATAACTTCAAATAAATTCGACAATTACCAACAAATTGATCAATGTTCTGTAGATAGATCTCGCCTACTGCAAGATAATCGCTCACTTGCGCACAGGGCAATTTCTTGATTCTCAAGAGTCCGCGAGAGACGGTCGGCTTAACCGAAATGTCGCCACCGCAACTCTCGACTGGCGCCGACAGATATACGATCCCGGACTTAGAGCAGAAAAATACTTTTTTTCATATAAAACAATCATGACAATGGGAAGACAGGGACCGGATAGCTGATAAACTGAGTCGATGCAATTACCATGGTGATAGAGAAAGGAGAGGAAATTCTGTTTTTCCGAAGGATTCGGAAGATGTACTATTGTCTCAGGCACAAACTTAAAGGTCCCTCGCCGTTCATCGCCACGCCGATGTACAGCGGTATGGACGATCGTAGCTGCCGACTCTGGCAAGTACGGCGTCCCGCTGATGCGGGGATTCCGCTGTGATGCTCCGCCATCAGCGGATAAATCTCCCGAGATCAAAGAGTAAACAGCCAATCGGGTGGAGGTTGATGAGATATCGATTCAATGCATGATAGACAGCAATAGAACGGGATGTTCAAAAAAGGGGGACCTAACGTCGTACGAGGCTGAATAGCCCGTACCCGGAGAACATGTGGGCGGCATGCCAAGAAGAATTTAATCACATAAAAATTCGAGTATTTTCCTCTCAGATGCCAGGAAAATATATCTAAAAGCACAAAAATTGTCAAATTTTTCTGGTGAGACCCCAGTTTGGGTTCGCGCTCTCAGAGCTCACCACCTCCGCCGAGAGGGGCTACGCCCCTTTCTCACTGTCAACCCTGGATCCGACCCTGTAATGTCTGTTGTAGTTTTCATTTCAGTTTAGAACTCACATGGATTTGTAGGCCTAGGCCCATATAAAGCAGAAATGAAATAGATTTATTCATAATTAGGCGTAGCCTACTCGTGTTGTGAAACGTCTTGCAATTATATTGTCCATTCCCAGCTGTGGAAAGGAGAGTGGCGCCGCGGGAGTGGAGCGGCAAGCAGGGAACCAGTCCCTCATCTATTATTGACTAAACTGTCTATAATCAGTTTCAAAATTGCATTTTAAGCACAGTGACGTCAATGCAATACAATATCGTAAATTTCAAGCGGTAATAGAAATATCCTACACATCGATGAATTTAGTACGAATCGCTAACAATTGCATGTCTACGAATCAACTGCTACTCGTGACGTCAGTGGCAAGACCACTCTCCACGCAGTTGCTTCGAGGCCATGCTTGGAGATCCATTAACCAGTTAACGTTAGACTGTTCTGATTTCCAAGATTTCTAATTTCGACTGCATTCCTGCTCCCAGCACATTTTACACGCTCGTTAAATGTCGCTGGACCGCCTTGTCTTTTAACTGCGAATTTTCTCTAATGAATAATTTATTCTTTTCTATCAGGACATAATAAAAGCACAAGTCTCAGACACTGTACATGTTTTACTGAAGCAGTTCTCTTATCGATCCGATCGTCATCAGCTGACAGCTAGGCCTAGCTGCGTGCATGGATGCACTGCACTGCTGCTGCTTGCATGCATGTATAGGCCCATACATAGTTATGGTAACCATATCGACCAGGCATAGCTTCTTTTACGATATGACATTGACGGCTATTGCCTGGTACGTTATGGTTTACCCATATGCTGCCTGTGGTGCATAGTGTATTTCATGTACTGAACAAAATCACCAATTATTGTCAAACCTGACTAAATTCGAATAATTAACTGTCATGAATCCTTTCATTTATCCTCATTTCTCATAGTGGTATTCCAAAAGACAGAAAAATTGGCACAAATTAGGAAAAAACTTTGATACAAAACTCCGTCGAAATGTCACCAACACATGTAAACAAGTCGCGAACTCGTAGCTGTCACAAGACCCGAGGTCACGTGACTGGGCGTAGTCGCTGACACTGAATGAGAACGAGACTAACGTCACTGCGCAATTGCATTGCGCGAGACTCCCATCATGGCGTGTCACCGGCCTGTACATTTCGATTCGAGAAGCGGATTTTAAACTCGATTTGGGAAGTAAATAAGAACGGGATTTTACTAAATTCACTCGGATATGGTGTATCGACGATAGCTCAACAACACAGGAATACAATATTGTGGANATTGGGCAATCTGAGACTCTGTATGCGCGCTATGTAAAAGTCAGTTTGTAAAAGCAAAAGCGGAGCATACAGAGTCCCAGTTACTGAGACTAGCCCATACAGTGTGAGGGATGCAATTTTTAATGGCATGTGCACTCGTGCACTGCATAGGCCACTCAAGGCCTACTCTGCCCTTCTAAGTTCTATAATGTTTGGCCTACTCTGTCCACCGTGACCATGCACTGCGTCTAGGCTACCGGGTCTTTTATTTGGCATATTTTGGTATAGGCCTATGTAGCCCTAGGGCAGGCCTAGTAGTAGGGGTGTACATGGTCTACATGTATGTAGGTTAGCTAGGCCTATACGCCCTGGGACTGGCTTCTTTTTCGAGGGCTTTCAGACGGCATTGTTTTAGGGTTAGGGTTGCAGTCGTCAGGATTTTCTTCATTTTGTCTTGCAGATGAAGTCCATGCATCATCATCAGTTATGAAACTGTTGTCGTTATGGCAGCCTGCAACTGGCTTGGAATCTTGCCAAACGGAACAGCATATTTTCTCGATGACGTAGTCGAAATGTTCGCTCTTCGCTCCCTAGATTGGCACTACCTCACCTGGATCCTGTGGTTGTTGTACCCTATCATAATCTCATTCCTCCTACCAGCGGTGCTCGTGATACTCATATACGCCTCTGCGTTATTCCTAGTAATTTATCGTCAGCGACATCGTTTGAAAGATGCATATCAGAAGAATTTCTGGGATGGAGCCAAAAATACTCTTGCGGCTCTTTGGGATGGTCATGGAAAGATATGGCATGGTGAGAAATAAGAATTTATCTTACTAGCAATAAAATAGTTTTTTGGGGGGTCAGTAGGTCAATTTACTGGATTGAACACGAATCTTGAATCATTCCTTGAAAATTGAAACTTGTTTGACAATTTTATTTGTCAGTGATTTGGAACTGGTTCTAATCTAACATAATTAGGCCAGGGTCAAGCGTGGCTGTTGTTGTGGACACACAATTTGGATGTTTGCCATGATGTGTTTGAATTTAGGTGGTCCAAGTCCAAGGCCTAAAGAAGGTCAATGTCCTGGCTGAAAGAATGTCTGAATATTGAGTTTTAAATTCAGTTGCAAGCCAAGCACCTTATACAACACTAGAGAGCTTCTGCAAGCGCCAGCAGGAGCAAACCAGAATGTCCGTAGTTGTGCAGGTACATTTGTAACAGGACCTTTGTTTCTGGCCAGCAGCCACTTTTTTCGACACCTCGACTTCAAATATCAGTACATGTGTGTGTTGACCGTGTGAATTGGTCCTCTAATCCAGGTTACGATGTCGTGGGGTTTGACAACATTCCAAACACAGGACCAGCGTTGATTATCTATTACCATGGGACGATACCCATCGATGTTTACTATCTAATGGCCAAATTGATCTTGCATAAAAATAGACAGCTGCAGTGTGTGGGTGATAGATTCCTGTTCAAAATTCCAGGTAAGTTTGTCATGGTGGACTCCAAGGCAAGGTTGGAGAAAGTCTGAGAAGCCTTTGATATCAGTCATGTCAGTCCCATCTCAAAATTTGAGACTGTAACATACATGTACCCGGTACATGTATCTTTTGTTCTTGTCATGGCTGCCAATATTACGCCAATCAAATAGCGGTGATGAAGAAGACTTGGCCATGGTGACACTTGGGTCAACTTCACTTTATCTGTCGTTTCTAGGTTTCCGGTTATTGATGGAAGTATTCTGCGTGACCCCGGGGACCGTTCAGGGAGGTGTTGAGCTGATGAAAGAGGGTCATCTGCTGGCAATATCACCAGGTAGAGATGGTCCTAGTTTCAGTAACTGCACCGTGTTGAGAGTTGAGTGGTAATGAATGTGAAAATGAAACGATGAGTATTTGAAACTACTAGCCTCCACAGTTTTCTGAAACGATTATTTAATGCGCCCTCTTTGTTTTGCTTCAGTTATCCTTTTGGTCGAGACGTAAAAACCATTCCTGTTGTGCTACATGTATATCATGTCTTTCTTTCAGGTGGAACAAGGGAGTGTCTCTTTGGTGATCTGTATTACAATTTGATATGGGGGAAAAGATTGGGGTTTGCTAAGATTGCGCTTACAGCTAAGGTGGTAAGTTATTTTTGAGTTGAGAGTAACACATACTGGCTGAAAAAAAGAATGAAGTCTGCAAAGAAGACAAGAGAAGACTACAAATGTATGATGGAGAGTTATCTGTATTTGGTGTTCTCCATTTGTCTGTACAATTCTATGGGGTGTTTTGAAACTAATGCACCTCTTTCGGCCATTAATTCCAATGTTTCCCATTTACAGCCAATAATTCCAATGTGTTCTCTTTCATCCAATAATTCCAATGTGTTCACTTTCAGCCAATAATTCCAATGTTCACTCAGAATTGCCGGGAAGCATTCCGTACTGTGGAGTTAGGAAAAAGTAGGTGACATTATAATTGTTGGATTTAATATCCCTGTGGCTTTCTTCTCGTATCCTTCGTTGATTTGTAAGAATGGCAGACTCTGCGCCGTTCACTGACACTTTCACGTTTCAGGTTGGTTCAGGAAGTTGTATGAAAAAACAAGGTTGCCATTGATTCCTGTTTATGGAGGTCTGCCGGTCAAATTACGGTGAGTTCAGCAACTTGGCCATTAGGCAGACCTTTTGTATATGACACCAATTTTCTACTATCGCACCCTCAGAATTTTTCATAATACTGCTTGATTTTCATTTACAGGACATATATTGGTAATCCCATCTACTGTGATGATGACATGACACCCGAACAAGTCTCACTCAAGGTCCAAACTGCCATCTATGATATGATCAGAGCGCATCAAAAGTTGCCGGGAAACATGCTCAGGGCATTGTGGGATAGGTTTAATTCTTCAAAAACAGATTGATGCATGAAACTTCGATTGATTTCACTATTCTTGTAGAATCTCTCGGAAGAGAAAATCTGTAGGTGCTGTCCTGAGGGAGGAATTCCTTTCATGGATTTTCATTGGCCTGATGTTGTCTATAGCTTTATGCAGGGGTACATCACGTAAAGTTAAAGTTTGGGTTTATAGTCTGGTATCAACTGCGGTAGAGGTCCTCATCCGACTTTACAATTTAACCCCAGTCTGTCCTGAAACCTTTCAGTAGAACTCAGATGAGCTGCTCATTCAGCGCAACAATCGAGCATTTCCGACCAGTACCCATTTATACACCTGGGTGGAGAGAGGCCAGTGAGGCAAAGAGACTTGCCCAAAGTCTCGCGCCGAGTGGGATTTGAACCTGGGATCCTCCGACTGGACCCAAATCACTACACCACCGGACTGGTAGTCTGGGCCAGTCTTCCAAACCATAGAAGAACAATGTCGTGTTTTGTTTTTGTTGGACAGTATCATGTTACTTCATTACAGACGAGGCCAGTAGGCAATATTGTTGAGAAATATTGTTGAGAAAAAATTAATGACAATGGGAAGGATCATCTTAAAATTAGCTGGTGCCAAAAAAAGAATGTACTGTACTTCTTGGTCTCCCTCCTGATTGATGTAAGAAAAGCTATGGTCATTTTTGACCCGCTCCAGCAAAGGCACTGCAGTTACTTGTCCCAGGAGATCACAGGGCAGATGCAGGACTTTTCCTTATCTGTGGTTGACCAGTCGTGATGAATAATAGTGCTGGTATCGAAGGAGGTGTGTAGTTTTCCCCAATCTAAGGCCCATATTTTAGAATGCTCCCCAACGTAAAGTTGTTCCTCAGGGCTGTTGTTCTGCAGAATGCTCCTCAATAAAAAGGTGTTCCTCAATTCTATTGTTCTCCTGTTGAGAACAATAGCCTTGAGGAACACCTTTACGTGAGGAGCATTCTAAAATACGGGCCACATATGATCTGAGAAGCGATTTTTGGCCAATCCTTACAAAACAACATAGGAACAGAGGGTGTTGCATGCCAGATGTGTATTGCATGGGGTATATCCAAGTACATGTATATACATGTAGGTGTAATGTATATAATAATGTGACACTGGAAATTTTCTATATCGTGTGTATGACATAATTTAATGTTATTGCAATAGAATCAGCTGCAAGTAACGAGATGTGCTAATAACTTCATAAAAGATCAATATTTATTGTTTGACTAGAATCGTTTCATTTGACACTGGACAAAATAAGGGCCATTTGGGGGCAAAATACCACTACTATCTGTGCTATTTATCGTTAAGTTATATGTTCATCTGCATGTATGATTGTTCTGGAGCCATCCTGAAGATGTCGGTCCTCTTGGCTTCGCTCCCAAGCTTGTAGCGTGCACGAGCTTGGAGCGATGCAAAAAGGACCTGATTTCTTCAGGATGCACCGGAGCCTGCCGTCTCAAGCCTGATTTAAACCATACGACATAAAATACCCGGGTTTTTTGCGGTCACACCTATGAATTGCCAGGCGTCAAGAAACCCGTGTCAGAAAAACACGGGTTTTTGAAACCGACAAGCTTGCCGTGCTTTTCGAAATCCCCGTGTTTTTGTTAGTTCTTAGCACCACTACAGATGGCGCAGCCATTAAGTGACATTGTTTTCGCGCCTCCAACAATGTCTGCCAATACAGAAATGATCGAAGAGTCAGTGCATGCAGCGCACCTGTCGTCGGGCTACTTAACTACAATCTGTCAATGTAGTAGTGTGACCTCTCACCGGGCGTTTCGTACACACGGGTTTGACACGGGATTGGAAAAACTTGGGTATTTTCAATTCAACTGGTGTAACCTTAGCTGTATTCTTGGCAAACAGTTGGGTCTTTCTCTAGTCAATTTCATAAACAATGGTGATGTTGATATGGGGTATTCATGTCGATTTGTCCTGTTTGTTAAGTCACAGAAAAAAGATGTTGTCAATTTGTATTGATTTTATAAAATAGACGCTTTGCACTGCAAAGGTCCTCGAATTATGTGAAGTGAAGCGGGCGCTGTTCAACGTGGATTTTCTCGCAAGAATTGGCTCTCAATACGCAATTCACAGTTGTTGGGTTTTTTACGCCCTGTCCGGTGACACCAGTGGTTGCTGATAGTAAGTTTACTTCTGCTGAATTGCCCCGTATTATAGTAAACCATCCCACTTGCACGAGAAAACGCTCATGTGGAGCAGTGGCCAATGCGGACTCTAAAAAGTATTTTCAAAAAATGACTTGCCACTGTCTCCTGTGGTTTTCCGCGGGCCTCAGGCAACGTAGTGGGCCTCACCCAATTGACCATATCGGTATAGCAGATGGTTCAGCAAATGTATTTTCACCGTCTTTTGGGAAAAAGAGTTTTATAGTGAAGCACATAAGTTGTTTAATCCTAATTTGTTACCTTCGCTATTCATGCCGCGATCCATCCATGCGCAACCCATCCTGAGAATATCAGGCGTTCTTACTGCTCGCTCCCTTGGTCACCGCAGACAAACACCTGACGAAGGGATCGAGCACTAAGAATCCCTGATATTCCCAGGATGTGCGCAACCACGCCCGCAGGAATCGAGATATTAGAGAGTTTTCACAAAGCCCCCGAAACGCCTACGCGAACGTCTATCCTATTGTTTGCTGTTCTCTTCGTGGCATCCAACAGCACGATTGGCGTTCGCGTTGGCGTTTCGGGGGCTTTGCGAAAACTCTACTAAATTTGATATTCCCTGCGTCTTTGGCCACCCCACCAGAGGTGCAGGTGTAAAGTGTTAAAGTATTCCCGCTTCTCAGTGTTCCCCTCATGTTTTGGAAACGCTGTTAAACGAGAGTGACGGATTTCTCTGTGGTCCCCTATTGAAAAGTTTGGTATGTATACTGTCTATTGTATAGAAACACTGAGATATAGGGAACACTGGAAACGTTACACATTTAAAAGCCATTGCCCGCAAGGGCATTGTAGGTCATTTTTCATCCAAAATCTGAGACGTAAATCGGAGCCTCGTGTAGCTGGCAGCACTGATGGTAAGCAAGAACGGCCACTTGTCGTGTTGGCTAACATCAAAAATTCATAAGTCGCTCGCTTATGAATTTTTGCTAACATGTATCTTCTGCTACCGCCACCGCCACGGTCCTATGGCTCATTCAGATATATTGAGGATAGACTTGATCAATCACTTCACGGTAGCCTATCGATGACCGACGGATCTGGGCTCGGCAAACATCGGTGAATGACCCTAAAACGGACTTGACAGGATCGAACAAGTTAAAGTGCTCTCTATCTGCATGTCCACATTAGTACTACTCGAATTCCGCAGCGACGGCTTTGCATTGTTTTCATTGGTCGGCAGGAGGCTTTTTCGTTAAGACGATAGCATAGGCCTAGAGTTGGAGCCTTCTCTGATTGATACTGAGACTTGCTTGATCGGACGGAGTGGGGTTCGTGCTCAGTCGATCATCTGTGCCGTGAAGGATAGACGGAAAGGTATCGGGAAGGTAGGCAATCCTGGTGATCATTTTAGACGTAATCTTGGATGGAGTGAAGATCAGTGTAGGTGAAGCACCCAGAAGGCTACACGAATCGCTTATTTTTCTGGTGTTGAATCACGTCTTTTATCTGTCCGGTATGCGAAAATCCCCTGCTCTCGACGAAGCCTGGAACTTGAGACTGCCTCCAACAGCAAGGTTTTCACCTCGCTCCTCTTCACTTTGTGCGCGAGCTTGATGAGGAGGAGCGAGAGCAAACCCTGCTATCGAAGCACGATCGTCCACCGCGGCGACAGATTGCAATTGTTCGGCCGGACCGTTGTTCCTCCAACACTACCAAGGATGAACAGGACTCGTTATTCTTGATTTACAGTTAACGGCTGAAGCAGGCAATGAGAGCAAGATGTCTGGAAGGGAAAAGGAGGCGTTGAATTCGGACCCTTCGTCCGCGGATCATGGAGTAGGTTCAGGCAGCAGTTTGGAATCGGGAGATGAGAACAAGGAGAGGGGAAACTGGGGCAAACAAATCGACTTTTTCTTTTCTTGTGTTGGATACGCTGTTGGACTTGGGAATATTTGGCGATTCCCTTACTTGTGTATGAGAAATGGAGGAGGTAGGTGGTGCATGGGTGAGAGTTTTGTTTGATTCTGAAAAGAACCTGTACTATCAGCAGACAGGTCTTCCCCATAGACAAATACACTCTCCCACTTTCCTGCCCCATTCCTGAACTCGGAAAAAAATGACTATTAAAGTCCTAAGTTGAAGATAATGGGGTGGGGTATGGTCAGCAACAGTAATGTCCTGTCCACTTACTTGTCCCACTCCCGAGCCTGGCGAAGAATGACATCGTGCGATATCTTCAACTTAGGATTTGGTCATTTTTTCCGAGTTCAGGAATGGGACAGGTAAGTAGAGTACATGAGTTTCTGAAAACGAGTCCCTATCAACTCCTCTTCGACAACTCTTGTACCAAAGTGGAACACTAGTCGAGGGTGAGTTGACTGTAGGCCTACAGATAACAATTTAATCACTAAATATGGAGGGAAAAGATAGTGATAGGTCATGTACTAGACAGTAATAATTCAATTTCCCTCGACCTGAAAAGGATTCTTTCTAGATGCGTAACAACTGTACTGAGACACGGTTTGAGTTGCTTCTGTAAAGGAAGTTTTGGATAGCGCATCCTTGAGAAGTTTGGTAGCGTCGTGGCGAAGAGGAATTGATTGGGAGAGAAACCATCGGCCAATCTTGATAATTTCCTTGCTTGGCCGATAGAAATTTTCAGCTTCACATTACAGTCAGGTTTATATACCTACCGGTACCCTACAAACATTGGCATTTGTCATAAGTACATAATATTTCCATAAATCTGGCTAAGGGAAAAGTACATGTAAAGAGACACGGGATTGGTTGGAAAGTAAAAGCGTTCGAGTTTTAAGCTCCTATAGTGCGAGTTGGTGAAAGCCGCCGAAGCCTTTCAAAGGCCAAGACGGGTGTAAACCTTCGTTTTTTGTTTATTTCTTCGCAATGTGCCCTTTTCTAGACCATTTCAAGCGCATATCGTAGAAAGATAGAAATTTCTCGTTCGAAGTTATGTTTTTAGTTTCCCTGCGTGGTAGCATGGCTTTCTTTCTCATCGGTCTTGTGGTATTTGTATTAACGGTAAACAATCAATAGATTTTACCATGATTCCATTCCAAATGTTTCCCTCTCTCAGCAGATAATCACTCGTTTCATTAGGTACAGCAATTTGCACGTCAGCTTTGACATGGAAATAGCAACAGGTCAATTGAAAGTGGCCTCCGCAGGCGTTCCTATACGTTTTGGCTGAAAATTCGACGTGAACCCAAAATGTTTCTTATAGGTAAAGGGCAAGTAATAAAATTCGTAAGAAAATTCAAAATATTGCATCGAAAACCTTGTCATACTGTCATGTCTGCCATTGCTGGCATGTCTCGGAGGGAGGGGTGATGACAAGTTTTGCGGGATAAATTTTCCCCCGCCGTGACATTTCCTCCGGGACACTTTCCAGTTGTACCTGACAGGTGAACGCGACACTCTTTCCCATCGAGACAATCTGTCCTATTACACCTGCTTCGTTCCCGATGCTGATTTTTATTGCCGTATTTTTCAGGTGCATTTCTCATTCCTTATTTCATCTTCCTCTTTATTGGAGGCATTCCACTTTTCTATATGGAGCTTGCCATGGGGCAGTTTTCAAGTCGCAGCCCCTTGGCACTCTGGGATTTGTGCCCGCTGTTTAAAGGTGAGTAACGGTCCATGGTCGAAAACAGGCGCTAGATTCTACAGTGTGTTTCAAAAAAAGTTGCCATCTCGAAAATATCTCCTACAACCCAAACCCATGAATATTTTTGGCTCAGATTTGGTATGTAGATAGGTCAGGATGCATGGAGGTGCTGGAGAAATTTTGGCAGTTGGTAGGCCCAATTAGACTGGAAAACCGGAAGGCAACAGTCTATTTTGTGAATAGAGAACGACTAGAATCTTGCTCGGTGAAAGTTTTGTTAAGATATATTAACTTCGATATTTCGATGGACACTTGACACAGCTATTTCCCCCTGGCTTGGGTTAATCGATTTAGAGATAACCTACCGGCAATATTTGTTGACACATGGGTATACTATAAGTAGTTTATCTGTTGATTGATGACGGCAAGTCATTACCATATCATTACTACATATTGTCCAAATAGGCCTAAAGCGACGTGTTGGGGAAACCAGCGGCTCGTTGTTAGTAGCCCTATTCTTCGTTGTTATTATTCTAACCATGGTGGTAACAATTCTGACCGCGGTTACAATAATTGGGCTCACCACCAACGTGAACATAATATTCGGGAGAAAAAGAAATCAAATTGATTTAACAAGAAATGCCATTATTTGGGCCACGTCCGTGCTTATAGGGGGCAGACTCTTTTGAGCCGGTTCATCTCTCCGGCTTGCACGCTAGTCCGGCATCACACTAAGCCGCCAACTCACGTCATGCAGGGATCGTCTGGCGCCACTGGTTCAGGTGGTAACAAGACCCAAGTCAAGTATGCGCCCAGTGGATTGGCCCTGATGTTAACTGGTAACCGAACTCTTCTAATAAGAAAAGTGATGCTCTCACTGGTCGCCTGGTTTCAAACTGGTTTGACAAAGCACACCACGGGTATTTGATTCCGGCGTCCGGGTTGGCGTGTAGAGTCAATGATATATTTTAACACCGTCTTTTCTTCAGGAATTGGTTGGGGTATGACAATAATTTCTGGGGTCTTTAGCATATACTACGAGGCTGTGGTTACCTGGGTCATATACTACCTCGGCATGTCGTTCCAAAACCCACTCCCGTGGTCTCACTGTAACAACACGTGGAACACCGAGAACTGCATCACGAGAGGAGGGGATACCCCGAGTAATGGAACGAACGGAACTGACGCCATGTGGAACACAACGGAGATTGTTAGTTATAATTTGACAGACAAGGCAGCTAATGTCACATCGAATGTGACGAAGAAAATGATGACGGCCGTTGAGGAATTCTGGCAGTAAGTTAGATTTACACAATACGGAGTTTTCGCAACCCCCCGAAACGCCAACGCGAACGTCAAACCCATTGTTTCATGCCACGAAGAAAGCACCGAACAAAAGGATAGACGTTCACGTTGGCGTTGCGGGGGCTTTGCGAAACTCTATATTGTTTAAGATTCGGACATGATGAGAACTTTTGATTGGCCTGCAGGACACCAGTTCTTCGTCTATCTCCACAGCAGAGCCAATGCGCAGGAGGTTGGTTCTTCGCGTGATGATGATGATGACGAACCCTAAATTTCATCCTCCCAAAGCAATGCTCCTCTCCAGACGCATAAGCGAGACTATGGGCGGTTATAACCGCAAATAAAGACGTTACAAAATAAAGACGTTTGTTGTTGTCATATTCTCTAGACGTTGCGGTGATCTCGAGTCGTAGCTAAGAAAGACAACAGATGGCGCTGCACTTTCTCTAGACGTTGTGGTGATCTCGAGTCGTAGCTAAGAGAGCCAATTTTGCTCGTTGGCGATCAGATCGCTTGCGATATCGCATGCTGGTTATGCTTTTACCAAACGTTTCATTCACCAGATATAATACTCTTGAGATGACGGACGGCATCGACAACATGGGTGGATTAAGATGGCAACTAGTCTTATGCCACCTGGTCGGATGGCTGGTGGTTATACTCTGTGTCCTTCGAGGAATCAAGACCTCAGGAAAGGTTTGTGCGCATTACGTAAAGGCCATCTCCTCAGGTTAAAGGTGTTCACTGTACGACAGGGAAAACCGTATAACCCGTGTAACGTTTTTGAATGTTCCCCATCTGTGATTGTACTATTTTGTGTCGGAGTAAGCTGCGACTTGACAGGGGCACACAGATATGTGTCGATCTATCTGCCAGCATTTCCTAACTTAAAGGAGCACGGTATTGGATCTCAAATGCGTTATTTGAATGCCGACGTAGAGGGAGCCACCTAGCGGCAGTAATACGAACTACAGAAATGCATTACCAAATGTACGGAGGAAATCGGGTCAACTCGCCAATACGTCGTTGGTCCCTGCGTTGGAGAGTGGCACAGTGGCGCCGGCCGTCGAGAAAAAGTGGCAATACCGTGCTCCTTTAAGGGAAACACTGAATACGGAAACGCTGGCAGATGTTACACCGCCAATATCTTCCTCAGCAGACACCCCATCAAGTTCAAAGGAACTCGACACGGTCAAATTGATTCAATGATTCAAATTCGTACCAGAACTTACTAAGTACATGTGGTATGCATCTTTCCCAATTTAAATCGGATACCCCTCTGGCTTTTTCAGGTCGTCTACGTCACTGCCACAGTCCCCTACATCTTTCTGCTCATTCTCCTGGTCAGGGGATGTATGCTTCCAGGAGCAGTGGACGGGATTCTGTACTATATTAAACCGAAATGGCATAAGCTGGGGGAGTTTAGGGTAGGTCATAGGAATATCCTGAGTGAACGATTCTGGTGACAGTATACAACACAACGAGAATTTTAGTCTCAACATGAATTATTAATTACTGATTAAACACCTTTAAACGCAGGATCAAATAATGTTCTAATAATGTTTGATCTCAAACTTCAGATTTGGACGGAGGCATGTATGCAGATATTCTATTCTCTGGGTCCTGCCTGGGGCGGTCTTATAACCATGGCCAGCTATAACAAATTCAACAACAACATTTTGAGGTAAACGTTAATAGATACAAAGAAAAATGGTTTCTCTCCCCCAATATCTCACCTTATCGCCAAAAGACGGCAGCAAAGTTCCACCGGGCCAATACAATATAAAATTCTCCTGATTGGTGCTCAATCAACCATGAATGGGTCCGTTAGGCATTGAATTGGACAGTAGTGACACCTATTGTTCAACTGACCGACAGCTTCTCTTTCCTTGCCAAATATCCTCGGCTCGCGCTAGGTCCGTGCCCGCCTTTACTTTGAAACCCATCGTTTCAGAGATTCACTGATGGTGCCTATGATAAACTGCTTCACAAGCTTCTTTGCTGGGTTTGTCGTCTTCTCAATCATCGGATTTATGGCAACGAAGGCAAATTTACCAATTGAGGAAGTCATTACCTCAGGTTAGTACAAAATCGTACGTGAAATACATGTGAGCACGGTATTACCACTTTTCCCGACAGCCGGAGCCAGCGCGCCACTCTCCAACCCAGGGACTAACTACGTTGTCGGCGAATTGACCCGATTTACTACGTACATTTTGTAATGCAATTGTTGTACTACGTCTGACTGCCGCTAGGTGGCTCGCTCAACGTCGGCAGTCAAATAACGCATTTGAGATCCAATACCGTGATCCTTTAACTAGACTCCGAACGCGGTCTTTAAGCCCTCTTCCATCAATTTCGCCCCTTCTTCAGTTTGTCAGAAATACAGTATCTTGGGCACCTTTTCTTATAAATTGCACCTTCTTTTTCAGGTCCAGGTCTAGCATTTGTAGCCTATCCTGAAGCCATCACCAATCTTCCTTTCTCACCCATATGGGCCGTTCTCTTTTTTATAATGTTGCTCACAATTGGCTTAGATAGTCAGGTAAATTGATTGACAGGTGTCATCTATCCTTGGGCTGGTTTTGATATCTGGGAGGGCCTCAGCAGCGTCTAGAGAAATCTTTACACTCCCACAAATCGCTGTACTTTTTCCGAATAGTACCTGTACATGTACATGTATATGCTTCTTATGAACCCATCGAAAGTCCAGAGGAACCTGTCACGCCTGTACATTCATGGTCCAATGCACAGGGCACGCAATGTATGCCAACATTTTTTCCTTATCCGACGTTTGGGAAGGCTCATCTTCGGTCATACCGGACCAAGGGTAATTCTCCCCCTTCTTGCTACATGAGATCTTACACTGTCGTCATTATTGTATTACAGTTCGCATGCTTCGAGACTTTGGTAAGCGGTATTGTCGACGAATTTCCACATCTCTTCCGTGGCAAGAAATTCTTCGTCATGATTGCCGTTGGTATCAGCGAGATGTTGATATCTCTCATATTCTGCACAAGGGTAAGTCGTCTTTCGTGGGCTACAAACTTTATGCGCTCCTATCAAGAAATGGCAAAGGACTCAACTCGTGTGATTACTACTCTAAACTCCCACTTACCTGTCCCATTAACTCGGAAAAAATGACTAAATCCTAAGTTGAAGGTAATGGGGTGGGGGTATGGTCAGAAAAGGTAATGTCCTGTCCACTTACTCCCGAGCCTGGCAAAGAATGACAGCGTGCATTATCTTAGATTTGGTCATTTATTTCCGAGTTCAGGAATGGGACAGGTATTGTGGGAGTTTAGAGTCACGTCTGTTGGTTCAAGCTACGTACCTCTAAACTGTGAAACCAATCATAGTGGGCACAGAACATACTCCCATAGCAGGGTTTCCATAGCAGCAGCAGCTGCTGCTGCTGCTGTGATGCTGTCAATGTCATGGAGATCAAAAAAGGATATCAGATCGTTATATTTCACAATACTGTATTCCGTTCTTTTTCCAGGGTGGGATCTATCATTTCCAGATCTGGGACTGGTACTCAGCCGCCTTCACTGTGGTCACTTTCGCCGTACTGGAGTGTATTATAGTAATGTACTTTTACGGTGAGCTGTTCACAAGTCTGTAATGTATTTTACAGTTACATGTACATAGTAAAACCGTGTAATCATGGCGAACCGTGTCCTCCCCGTCCATTTCATTCTTTACAATTTCGCTCGCCGAATCCGCCGCGATTAACTTTTTACCCACCAAAAAATTTTTTCATGTTCATCAATACCTTTGTAGAAATCCTTCACGTAACCTGATGCTCTGTTTTTCTTGCATTTCTTTCCGTGACCAGGTGGCAAACGGTTCCTGTACGACATCAAGATGATGTTAGGTTACACTCCAAGTGTAGCATGGAGAGTACTGCTTGGAGGTATAACACCTGCCCTCATGTTTGTGAGTATCTAAAAAGCCTATGATGCCATCAAAGATGAACTATTTCCACTAGTCCACTGGGTCACTTGTGTTGTCCTATAGATCGACCTCTGGGGTGGCCGTGGGTCATAAGTCATGGGTCTTAACTCTGTCACTCTGACATACCCCAATCTTTAACCATATTTCCTTGATGGGCATCTTTCCATTGCTTACATATGTCAGCTGAGCACAAAGCCCAGTGGCCTCTTGTTCAGAATTTGCGTTTGGTGTACGTGGTGCCACCTTTCAGCGCACTTGTGAACTGAAAAGTATAATCGGGTTATAAATATCGTCCACCTTTCGAGAAATCTATCGGTTTTGAATCATAATCGTTTTCCCTTCGTTTCCTCCCTTCCAGGGATAATCATAGTATTTGATTCCCCCAAATATGGAGACTACACATTCCCACCCTGGGCGAAAGGAATGGGTTGGGCGCTGGCACTGGCGTCCATGATCCCTGTCCCGATCATGATGATTCGCAGATTAGCTACCGAGAAGGGGACATTCATTCAGGTAAATGACGAATGCGACTCCGCAATAGGGCACACAAATTATCAGACGTGTCAACCTGTTTTCAAGCATTTCCCAAACAATACGAGGCACATTGAGAAGTAGGAACACTGACAGATGTAGCACTTGGCCATTTTTACATTCCACCTTGACCACTGGAGGTCTAAAAACTAATATGGGCGGTAATGTCCGCAAATAAAAAGGTTACATGTACGAAGTTTTAGGTCATCATCTCCAAGTCGTTATAATGTGATCACGAGTCGTAGCTAAGAAAGACGTTGGGTGGCGCTGCAGTCGTCAGGATGATCGCGAGTCGCAGCTGAGAAAGACGTTGGGCGGCGCTGCAGTCGTAAAGATGATCTGGAGTCCCACGTAACTGAATCAGGAGGTTTATCGTGATTTTTAAAAATAAGATTAGAATCAAGCTTGTTCTTCTTGTTGTTGTTTCTGCAGAGCGACACGAGCGCCACTTAGCGTCTTTGTCGGCAACGACTCAAGATCACATCAGAACGACTGTGTAGAGAACACGATTTTAGTTTGTGACATAACTGCCTGTATTAGAAGATGCAGTTCAGTTTTAGGGCACTGATTTCAAAGCGAGGTGTTATAACCAGCTGATGTTTGTCTTCCAGCGATTGAAGCGTTCAATAAAGCCAACACCAGAATGGGGACCAGCCACCGACAAGAACAGAAAGGGATATAAATATGATGAAAAGTATTGCAGCCATGAACTGACCTCCATGACAGAAAAACCCAATCATGTGTAGTGATGACTGACGAAGTCGGCTACTAGAAGGCGTCTTCAAAACGCAGCTGTTAAAAGCCGTGGTTACACCTGTCTGAAAAAGTCCGGACTTTTTGAAGCCCGGGTCTGAAATAAGCCCGGGCTTTTTGAGAATGTATGCGGCATGTATGGGACGAAAAGCCCGGGCTTTATTTAGACACGGCGATTCACAGGTGTAAACGCAAAAAGCCCGGGCTGAGCCCGGACTTTTATGTAGTGTAACCTAGGTAATTAACTCCTCGGAGAAAATTTCACAGTTGTAGGATGGGCTCTGTTTTCTTGTAAATTTTTGGCTGCATCATTAAAAGAACGTAGCATACACATGTAGGCCTACTGTTGCCGCGCGGATATGTCAATGCCTAGGCCCTTGTTATTCTGGTGGACCTGGGGTCGTATGCACAAAACATCTTAAGTGTAAAATTTCCCTTAAACTATTGTTCCAAACAAAAGATAAGGGAAATTTTACACTTAAGATGTTTTATGCATACGGCCCCAGACTTTTCTGGTTCTAGGCATTTTTCACCGATTGCAAATAAACGGTGAAGCTCGGTGCGTTGTCAACCAGTGAACGGTCAGTATGAATGGGATCTCGTAAGAGGCGACGTCAGCAGAAAAGGTGCGAAGTATAATAGGCCCACAGGCCGAGGCCTTGTTGGCAATGGGTCAATACTATCCTGTAGGCCTTGTAGAAGTGTAGTCGTGTATCGTCTGAGTACGGTGGTGATTGATGGACGCACCCTCCAAAACCAGTAGCCCGTTTACTGGAATTTCGTCTTTCCCGATTTGAAAGCCGAAAAAGTTTCATTTTTTCCTCTTTCTGAATGTGTACTAAACGCCACCACGCAGAGGTCGAGTCGGCGATCATAGGGAGCTGCACCTGCAACAGGTGAGTAGTGGTCAACAAGGTCTTTTTCATATTTTTTCAGGAGTAGGCCTCAGCCTACCACAAAGTCCCACGGCTGCGGACCTGTTCCGACGTGGTCGACACTGGGACGTAATTGGTGACATTTTGTGGATGTATTCTTCTACAATACAGAGCAGGGTGCATAACATGCATTTTCTACCGGCAAACTCGGTGATATACATGTATGTCATTCTTCAACACAAATGGAACGAACCTATTGCGCTCGAAACGACTCGCTGACGAAAAGACAGAGAGAAATTTTTGTGTGCCGCACCCTGGTCCATATTGTAGACGGATATACCAACAAAATGTCGCCAATTTTGTCCCAGTGGCCATGTCAGAACTTTTCCGGAGATGATGTTGAATTCGTGGAAATTCTAGGCTAGTTTCGGTCTTTGCCGCTCCACTGTGACAGTGTTGGAGACGAAAGGAGAAGGGTCATGTACACGACGAAGTTGGTCAACGAGGACTTCGATTAGGCCTCGGTGGCTAAGAGACTTTGACATAAGTCTTTGGAGGTGAAGGGCGCGGGTTCGAGTCCCCTCTCGGTATACATGTCCCGGGGATTCATGTATTATAATTTTTATTTTTTGTTTTTGATAGCATTTTTGTTAATTTTTTCTCTTGTTTGATGAAAAAACGAAATAATATCTCTCCCTTCCCAAACATTTGAAGGAGACTGGGCGATTGTCTGTTACGTGTTACGAGTTGTTGATACAATATGTAAAGCGAGCCTCACACGGGGACGGTTCTGATGGCGGTTCAACACGGTTCTCAAACCGTGGTGAACCGCCAAAAATGACGGCGGTTTGGCACCAAGTCTGTGACAAGGGAGGTGAAAACACGGTGTGAATAAGGTGGTGATGCGGTTGTCCACGTTCAAAGGAGGTTAATGAAGGTGGCCACGAGGTGTCATCAAGGTGGCCTTGCGGTCAAACGAGGTGTTAGTAGGGTGGTGTACGGTGTTAACACGGTTATATGCGGTCCAGAGGATATTGTGCGGTGGCCACAAGGTGTTGGTCGGCAACAACACGGTGGTAACAAGGTTATCAACGGTAGCATCGCCACTTGCTGACTCTACCATGCCGTCCCTTCGTTTCAAGTAGGCCTCACACGGGGACGGTTCTGACGGCGGTTCAGGACGGTTCAAGACCGTGATTGAACCTCAATAACACCGCCTAGACACCGTGGAGGTGTTCGCCATTGACCGTCGTTGACCGCCACCTCGTTTTTGGAACCGCAGGATTTTCAAAATGTTTGAAATTTCACGGCGGTTCTCAAAAATAACTACCGTGTTATTGCCGCCCAGCACCTTGTGGCCACCTCGCTATATCCTCATAGACCGCATATGGACCGTACATGACCGTGTTAACACCGCACATCACCGTTCTAACACCGCGTTTGACCGCAGTTGTACCGGATGTCTACCTTGCTGACAACCGCATCACCACCGCTTCTCCACACCGTGTTCTCACCTTCACCGCTGTCACACAACTGACCGCGGCGATTGACGGTGGCTTTATGTAGTGGACCGTCTCAGAACCGAGATGAAACCTCCAGATTACCGCGCTATTCCGTGTGCCTGCCGCCATGCATTTGTCAACCGAGTTAACACCGTATAATAACCGTGTGAACACCGCCACAAACTGCTACTAAACCGTCGTGAACCGTGTTACAACTGCAAAAAGACAGCGGCGTCACCGACTTCATTCTGAACCGTGTTGTGACCTCATCGCTACCGAGTTGCCACCGTGTTGCCACCTACTTCCACCTTCTCAACTTGACAGCCGTTTTTGTTCAGCGGTTCTGAAGGGTTGTGAAAGGTGAGAACAAGGTAGCAACACGGTGATTCTCAATTTGGAGAACCGCCGTGAAAATTTCAAACATGTTGAAAAGTCTACAGTTTCAAAGACGAGCTGGCGGTCAACGGCGGTCAGTGGCGAACACGCTCAGGATGTCTAGGCGGTGTCACTGAGGTTCAGCACGGTCTTGAACCGCCGTCAGAACCGCCCTCGTGTGAGGCTAGCTTAACCCTGGACATGAATTGAATCATCCCAGAACATCACCGTAACTGTATTTCACTTGTTCGGGCAACCTCTCGCAGCACGGCCTGCTAGTAGGTTACTTAAAGTGCTTTAGTTCGAATTGTGAACATTACGGTTTGTTTATTTACATGGTTGATTATAATAGTTATTTTTCCTCGGACAGGTGGCAGCACCGTGTATACCAAAACATTAATGTTATCTATTTTTATATCTATCTTGATAAATATTCTTGTAACTGAAATATATTTATGATTTTACACTCAAAAACAAACAAAAAGTTGTGAAAGGCGAGATTTAATTAGATTTTATCTGATTTGTTAGTACCAGAAGTTGACAATAGGTGGCACACCATAATATTTACAATTCGAACTAGAGCACCTTTAATAGGGTTAGAGGTTAGTGCTGGTGATTTAGGTAGGAATCGATCAGAAAAGTCGGGGTCATATCGCTCCGCTATTTAGTGGGCCGTGTAACCAATGCCCGCCGTGTTTACAGCCAGCAGCTTATATTCCGTCAGCCTTTTGTAGGGGAACACTCACCTGGGGAGCATTCAATGACGTTACACCGGCAAGTGATAAGTTATTATGAAACCACACCAAAGGAAACAAAGGCAACGCATTCTACAAAATATCAGCTTTATTGTCATGTTTGCTGTACATTTCTACATGCAAGCAAATCACCTACAAAGTAAAAAGATTTGATCTTTGTAATACAAATCCACGTTTATTCAAATGTTTACATTCATCAATAAATAAATAGTTATATACTGTCATAAATTTGTTATAATTGTATACTTATTGTTACATCAGCAGTGTCCTCAACGTCTGCTGAAAGACCATTGAAGTAGGCCTTTTCTAACCATCCCCTTTTTGAGACTAGGCCTAAAATGATATGATCCTTATAAAATGCAGGTTGCACGGTGACCTGCAGGCAATAGTATTTGCAATACATTTGACTTCATCATTGGACACTAACACTGCCCCTAACCATGAAAGCAGCACGGTATTGCCACTTTTTCTCGACAGCCGGCGCCACCGCGCCACTCTCCAACCCGGGGACTAACTACGTTGTCGGCGAATTGACCTGATTTATTCACTACGCATTTTTGTAGTTCGTCTTGATGCCGCTACGTGGCTCCCTCTACGTCGGCAGTCAAATATGCATTGAGATCCAATACCGTGCTCCTTTTTCTCGCCAACCTTCAGTACTTTTGTTGTCATTGAAGATGGACAGTGTGTATGATAGATAATATTGGACAGCTTTCTGTTCTTTCTTTTTTAGCTTACAGACATGAATTTGTAAGTTTGCTGCCAGTTTCACATACGCCCTTGTGCGTACATGTACCAGACATAGAGGACACTGCTTCATAATAACACATGGTTTTCTACGTTCAATTTACATACAATTTACATAAAGTTCAAGACAACACTTCTACAAACTCTGTGACTAGTCTTCCATCTAGCATTTCATTATCAATAACAAAAGTATTTGGCACTTAAAGTGTAAAATAATTGCCAGTTGTCATGGGGTGTATGTATACATGATGTGTACATAAATTACCGCGTACTGTAGACCAATGATGCGTGAATAAAATTTAATTAAACGTGTTGCAAATGATATTCGGCAACGTCAGGAGTTCGGGTAAGGAGTTCGGGTATGTCGCGCAAGCCCATATATGACTAGGTTCTACGAATTCTGCTCAGTCAGCTATCACTGATCTATACTATATAATGTTCAGTGTCGTCTCGTTTTGTGCTGTTTTTGAGCCTTATTATAATCTCAATACTTATTTTTTTGTGCACGTGTGTATTACTTACTGTCACATCTAAGAAGTCGGTTTACTGGCGTTAAGCATAAACCCCCAAGACACTAGTTGAGAGGCCTTATACGGCTAAGTTGCCCATCGAGAGAACTTGCCCGAGGAAGCTCTCACGTGGGGTGATGTCTTCAACTAACTGGCTGTCGCAGCTGATGCCTTCATGGTCTGACTGTAGGCTTAAAGGACCAAAGTATTGCTTCCCAATCCTGCGTTACAGGTACCCGCGTTAAGGGGGAGACCTCTATTAACGACTTGGTAAACTACCGCATGCAACTAGTCTCGCGCAGCCAGCCGTTTCGTTCCGCAGTACTGCTACACAAACTTGTTCGATCCCAGCGGCTGGGTGACCGAGACTGTAATCATACATTCTCCAACACTGGGGCGAAAGGCTTAACTACAGTATTGGAGCATGGTGCCGGTGGCGCCGGCTGTCGTCAGAAAGATGCAATACAGTGGTCCTTTAAGGCGCCTGTCCACGTGAGAGTTTTCTTGCAGAAGTTGGCTCACAATGGGAAATAAACCATTATTTGTTCCTCACAGCTTACGCTGGGACCAGCGACACAAACAACTGCTCTCACGTGGAGAGGCGCCTTTAGGCGCTGCTCCACTTGACAGTTTTCTCGCAGAAGTTGGCTCACAATGGGCAATTCACCATTGTTTGTGTTTGTGTCCTGTCGGCTTACGTTGAGACCAATGACAAAAACCACTGCTCGCAGTTGAGTTGCCCATAGAGAGCCAACTTGCGCAAGAAAACTCTCAGGTGGAGAGGCGCCTTTAAGGTGCTGCTCCGACGTGCGAGTTTTCTCGTGCGAGTTGGCTCCCAATGGGCAACTTACCATTGTTGGTTTCTTACGGATTATGCCGACACCAATGACACAAACGATTGTCCATTAGTTTTCTTTGGTTGAATTGCCCATTGAGAGCCAACTTGCGCGAGAAAACTCTCACGTGGAGCAGCACCTTTAAAGGTGCCGATCCACGGGAGAGTTTTCTCGCGCACGTTGGCTCTCAATGGGCAACTCGACTGCGAGCAGTTGTTTGTGTCATTGGTCCCAGCGTAAGCTATGAGGAACAAATAATGCTGAATTGCCCATCGTGAGCCAACTTCTGCGAGAAAACTCTCACGTGGATAGCCGCCTTAAGGCGCTGCTCCACTTGACAGTTTTCTCGCAGAAGTTGGCTCTCTATGGGCAACTCAACTACGAGCACTTGGTTGTGTTATTGGTCTCGGCGTAAGCCGTAAGGAAACAAACAATGGTGAGTTGCCCATTGAGAGCCAACTCGCACGAGAAAACTCTCACGTGGAGCAGCACCTTTACTTTGGAACGGACAACAATTCCCCCGCAGGGTACACAGTGAACATGACGGGGGGGGGGGGGCTATTACGTTGAGTGGCTTCTTGGATGTGAACGTACTCAGGAGTGCGTAGTTGCATTGCTTTATTCAAGACTGGTCGTGGTGAAGTGAAAATACTGCTTGTATTGTAAAAGTGGTGAATTTATACAAGGTTTTTTTGCTGACGTCAGCATTCAAACTGTTGTAGCGATAATAACTGACATTAGGCATATTTTGAACCCGCGTAGAAATGAACTCGGGCGAATCGAAAAACAGCATTGACACCACCAATAGAAAGTTCGGGCGTTGTAGACCTACATGTAAAACGAATTTCTCTTACTACAACTATGCATCATGATATTTACAAACTTTCTGATGCACGTTTACTTTCAACTACCCGTCTTCGGAACTACATTGTACATGTACCTTACACCACCACATAGGACATGGTCCAGCACTTAGGCTATTCAGTAAAGGCAAATTTTCCATAAATGATAGAAACGAAATTTCTACTCATAGTAGGGGAGCCAAGCACGAAAAATAGTGAATAAGGTTGCACAAAAAGATATACAATTGCTGTTAACATTTTTTGGTAGGTATATCTGTTCTACATAAGAATTGGGAGGACTGCTGGGTCATCTCTCTTGTGAACTCCTGTNGTCAGTAGCAAACTATAAAATGGTCCATAACAGGAGTTCGCAAGAGAGATGACCGAGCAGTCCTCCCAATTCTTATTTAGAACAGATATACCTACCAAAAAATGTTAACAGCAATTGTATATCTGTTTGTGCAACCTCCAACCCTTATTTTGCACAATTCTGGCCTTTGGCTCCCCTACTATCAGATAAACAATTTAGCAGCAAAAATCCCTTCGCACACAATTTCTTACCCTAATGAACCAAACAGTTAAGCAGTAAAAATCTCCCTCAACTCCAATACTTCAAATTTGTGACCTATAAATTTTCAAAAATAACGATTGTTGCTTCCATGCAAAACAGATGTTTCCTTCCAAAACAAATACAAACACATAAAATATTGACAGTTTTTTTAAACCTAATCGTGACATAACGAACATTCCTCAGAAACATTTTCCAATGAATAAAAATCAACAAAGCTATTAACGACATCCAACGAAATGTAGCAAAAAGATTTGAAATACTCCTTGATAGTGTGCGTAATGAAAAGTAGATGCGTGAGTCGTAGGCCTATTATCTGCGTATAATCGACATCTTCACCGCATGGGGCAGTAAAGGCGGTGACCGACTGGCGCGTAAGCAACGCGTCGGGAAAGCGTTCAACCAATCACGGAGGCGGTAGCACGGACCGAAACACCTATCGAAGTTTCTGATTGGCGGAACGCCTGCAGGACGCGCCGCGTACGCGCCAGTGTGTCACCGACTTTAGCCATTGCATGAAAAAATCCGTGGTGTCTTGTACCTTGCTCCTTGTGCAAGCGCAGGTAAAAGATCCCATCCAAGTGAGGAACATGAATAGCTTGAGGTGGCCTCTTCCTTGCTACTGCGACCAATAACGGTACGACTTCGGCCCAATGGAAAAATCCAACACAATACAGTACATCGTCACGCAATGAATAATTAGAGAGTGTCACACTTTGACTTAAGTATGTTTATGAATATGGGCCCTGAACAATAGACAAGCTTCCTATCTCTGTGATAGTTGGGCTGGAACCTGGGGCCATGTTTATGAAGCCTTTGGAACTTTGCGTTCATGCAAATCTGTTGTTTGGCTGTACATGCCCTATTGTTCACTGACTGCCCTACAATAGATTTGCGTGAACGCAAAGTTGCGAATGCTTCATAAATATGGCCCCTGGGTCACTGGACACCAGGACCAAAATTCATAAAACCTTGCTAACTTGGTTGCTAGTTATGTCCATTGGCCTGTAAAACCTGTAAACTTTGGTTTTATGAACGTGCGCCGAGAAATCGAAATCAGTGCATCTTCACTAGGCCTACAGTTTATAATCCCATGGCCTGCCTTCTATGTTGGGAATCCAAAAAGGCTGCGTTCATCCTCATTATGGCAGTTAAAAAACGAAATTGCGCTGCGTTTAGGACATTGACACATAGACTTTGTGACCAAAGAAATACCTGGCAGATTTATAGTCTGGCCTGTCCTCCAATCATATAGGTAATAGGCCCTCTCTCACTTGGCAGAGTCAACTGAGTAATCGCTCTATCATGTACTGCAGAGTACACTATAGAGCAGAGTATAGCTATTTCAATCAACCGTGCCCCCGCTGATGACGAATGGAGATCGTTTTTCCATTGGAGGGCAGTCCTACAGTGATCTACACCTCGCGCTGTGTTTGTTGCAGTTGTACAGTAATCGTACACCTCCCACTGTGTAGTTGATGCAGTCGTACAGTAATCGTACACCTCACACTGTGTAGTTGTTGCAGTCGTACAGTAATCATACACCTCGCACTGTAGTTGTTGCAGTCGTACAGTAATCATGCACTTCGCACTGTAGTTACTGCAGTCGTACAGTAATTGTACACCTCGCACTGTAGTTGTTACAGTCGTACAGTAATCACGCACCTCGCACTGTAGTTGCTGCAGTCGTACAGTAATCGTACACCTCACACTGTAGTTGTCCTTTCCTCGGTGAGTTCCTGTTCTAGAGTCAGTTCTTTGTCGGATGACACTTTTGTTGATGAGGATGTTCTTTGCTCTGTCAGTTCTGCATTATTTGAATTCGTTACAGTCATTTTTTCATGGGGTACACAGACGTACACAGGTCGATATAAGATTATGTCGTCTCCGGCATCCGTTCCGTCGTAGACCTGTCCAAGTTGAAACTCGGGACTTATGTAGATTCCACCTTCCACATTCGATGCGGCAGGTTCTGAAGTTATAGAAAATGAGTCGCGGCCCATCAAAACTTACAGACTTTTCCATATTCTATAACGAAAGATCGGTTACGACTCCTGGTCATTTTTACGACAACAGCGCCACCCAACGCCTTCCTCAGCAACAAATTGACATCGTCTTGACGACTACAGCGCCGCTCAACGTCTTTCGCAGCGGTGACCCGAGATCATCGTGACGAATGCAGCGCTGCGCTACGTATATCTCAATGACATCATCGAAAGCATGAACTTACCGTATACAAGATCCGGGCTAGGAGAATTTGGGATTCTAAAAGGAACCGTGGCTATTGTAAGAGGGAAGTCTATTTGTAAATCTTCGCCCGACTTTTCTTGACCCACTGAAACCTGTTGAAAAGAAAGAGGTATGGATCTCATTCATTCCATTTCGATGGCTACAGTGGGTGGGGTCTTAGTTTTAGATTCGGGTCTTAGTTTTATAGCGGATAGGGTCTTAGTTTTGTAGTTAGGTCTTAATTTGTTGCTATGAGTTTCAATTCGTTGGGTCTTACTGCAAATTTTCACAAATTTGCAACAAAAGTAACAACTGAAATCAGCAGACATCAGCACGCTTGGGTCAAAGCAACAATAAACTCTACTCACCCTAAGTACATAATATATCTGTAGAACCTTACATACATCTATTAAAGTCGTCGGCATCACAGGGACTTGAAGGTGTTTATATAAATCATCACATTTCTGTGTATGATGTGGCTCTACTGTTGGACCTTTGTATTCCCAAACCCTGTGGTGGATTTCTTTTGATAAACCTAATACACCTTTGTTGATGAAAAACTCGACATACTGGAAAGTTAAAATGAAGGAAGTAAGAAATAAAAGTGGAAAACAAGAAGTGGGAAATTTCGAGGCGAATTTTTCATTTTCTCAAATTAGGATAGAATTTTTCCCCATTTTGAGAAATTTTCTTAAAATGACATTTATTTACCTGATTTTTCGGGCGATATTTCTCAAAATGGGAAAAAATTTACCCTAATTTGAGAAATTGAAAAATTCGCGCAAAAGTGCAAAATTTCCCACTTCTTATTTTCCACTTTCATTTCTTACTCCCTTAATGAGACTTGCATCAGTTATGTTACGCCAACGCCAACGCCAATCCCATTGTTCGATGCCACGAAGAGAGCAGCAAACAAAAGGATAGACGTTCGCGTTGGCTTTTCGGGGGCTTTGCGAAAACTCTCTAATGTACCGTTTGGAAGACTTGGTCCTTACCTGTATTAATCTGCATATTACCCATACATTCTCATCACTGCCATTTTGAATTTCACACTTGAGCTTCATATTCTCCCCACAGCAGTAAGCTGTCCTTTCTAACGTTGCACTCACGGAAACCGGACCTTTACCACAACATAAACAGCAGGCATTTCGGTGATCTTCAGCAGACATGGCAGACTGGAAGAGATTGACAGAAAACATAACCATAATCATTGATTAAAGCGGGGTTCATTGGCACACGGATTTTGTCCGATTCAGGTCCGTAAAAATCTATCGAATTGAATTTGCGTTGTCGTATCCGGAAAACTAGGGGCAAGCGGACTGAAAACGGACCGGACCCGTGCGCCAATAAACCCGCTTTAGAACTCTTCACGCCAATTCATAAGAACTCGTCACGCCAATTCATACTTCCGTGCCTACTAGTGTGCGAAACGGAAAATGCTTTGTTTGGAACCAATGGTGCATGCAACAATATTACAAAGCATTTTCCATTCGTCAATTCATCCTTCCTCGCCAACCACAGTATACGAAACGGAAAATGCTTTGTTTGGAACCAGTGGTGCGACAAATTACAAAGCATTTTCTGTTCGCACATTCTGGTCGGGCTGGAGGTATGAATTGCCCTCAGGAGTTCTTATCCAACGATGAACAAAGCATTCAGCAAATTCAGAAAAAAATCGATCTAATATTTGACTGTGTGCAACGGGCTAATGTTGCCACAGCTTCTGCAGATGAGTACTGCAAACACCACAATTTGAAAACCTATCAGTTATCTACCCGCGAGACATCCAGGTTCGCACCTTTGTTCTGTTATAGGCCTTCAGATGTCTCTACCAAATGTTTGTCTACAATAGACCGCAAATAGTGGACTTTCCCATTTATGAGAAGGCCTAATTGGTTGATGAAATGACAGCTAATTAGCTTGAAACATTAGGAAATGACCTCTAATAACAGACCTGAGCATGACAAGAATATTAGGACACTGAGGACATTGTAAACAAGAGTTTATGTCAACATAGTTCAGTAGGACAGTGTTGGCAGGAGTTCTCGTCCAACTTTTTAGCCCAGTGGCATGTTGAAGACAATGTCACCAAAAATTCTTGTCCAACTTAATCAAGGAAGCATGTTGAAGACAATGTTACAAGAAGTATTGTTCAACTTAGCCCAGGTGGCATGTTGAGGACAATGTTATCAAGAGTTCTTGTCTAACTTAGCCCAGGTGGCATGTTGAGGACAATGTTACCAAGAGTTCTTGTCTAACTTAGCCCAGGAGGCATGTTGAGGACAATGTTACCAAGAGTTCTTGTCCAACTTAGCCCAGGTGGCATGTTGAGGACAATGTTAGAATAGCAGATATCTTGTCTAACTTAGCCCAGGAGGCATGTTGAGGACCAGCTTCAAGAGTTCTTGTCCTCCAACTACAAATGTACGTACATTGTAGATGGAAACTAAAAACCCGAACGAAAGGTTGACTGTGCCAGTATTGCTCATGCACTGCGCTTCATGAAAGTGCATCTTTATGATGCAATACCTGGCTGATGAGAATGTCGAAAGAACGAGGCAAAACTGAAGTGAGCTAAAACGGTTTGATATTGGTTAATAACTAACCCAGGGCAACAAGAAGTAAAAAGTTCACCCATTAGCGACCAGAAACATCGGCGTATAACGTTCCCCATTGGCCTCAAGAGGTTTCTCCAGTCTCCATCCGCTACATAATTGCTACAAATTGCTCAATATTGTCAGTCTAGGGCACATAATGTCATATTCCACATTCATCTCCCTCGTCAGTGTTTAAAAATACTCACCAGGAATCGTTCATCCATGCAATCGATGTGTGGTCCGATGATGGTGAAATAAAATAGACCGCAAATAGTGGACTTTCCCATTTATGAGAAGGCCTAATTGGTTGATGAAATGACAGCTAATTAGCTTGAAACATTAGGAAATGATCTCTAATAACAGACCTGAGCATGACAAGAATATTAGGACACTGAGGACATTGTAAACAAGAGTTTATGTCACCATAGCTCGGTGGGACAATGTTGGCGGGATTTCTCGTCCAACTTAAAGGAGTTAGACGCCGAAATTGTAAACACTCACTCACTGGTTCTCTATCCACGGACGCCTGCGGTGCTGCCACCTATTGTCGGTGATATGTACTGACGTGACATATCGTGAGTGAGTTGCATCGGACCGGGAACCAGTCTAACGATCACGGGTGCTGCCACCTGCACGTAGGAATAAAACTAGTTTGCCGACCATATTTGTAAACAAACCAGCTTGTTTACAACTTCGGCGTCTAACTCCTTTAATCAAACAAGCATGTTGAAGACAATGTAACAAGAGTCATTGTTCAACTTAGCCCAGGTGGCATGTTGAGGACAATGTTACCAAGAGTTCTTGTCTAACTTAGCCCAGGTGGCATGTTGAGGACAATGTTACCAAGAGTTCTTGTCTAACTTAGCCCAGGTGGCATGTTGAGGACAATGTTACCAAGAGTTATTGTCTAACTTAGCCCAGGAGGCATGTTGAGGACAATGTTACCAAGAGTTCTTGCCCAACTTAGCCCAGGTGGCATGTTGAGGACAATGTTAGAATAGCAGATATCTTGTCTAACTTAGCCCAGGAGGCATGTTGAGGAGCAGGTTCAAGAGTTCTTGTCCAAACTACATTGTAGATGGGAAACTAAAAACTCGAAAGAAAGGTTGACTGTGCCAGTAATGCTCATACACTGCGCTTCATGAAAGTGCATCTTTATGATGCAATACCTGGCCTGGCTGATGAGAATGTCGAAAGAAAGAGGCAAAACTGAAGTGAGCTAAAACGGTTTGATATTGGTTAATAACTAACCCAGGGCAACAAGAAGTAAAAAGTTCACCCATTAGCGACCAGAAACATCGGCGTATAACGTTCCCCATTGGCCTCTAGAGGTTTCTCCAGTCTCCATCCGCTACATAATTGCTACAAATTGCTCAATATTGTCAGTCTAGGGCACATAATGTCATTTTCCACATTCATCTCCCTCGTCAGTGTTTAAAAATACTCACCAGGAATCGTTCATCCATGCAATCGATGTGTGGTCCGATGATGGTGAAATATTTTATCCCTTGAGGTGGTGATGCATAGGGTATGTCGATGATGCACCGTAGGTAGTACCGCACTGTACCAATCTTGCTCTCGAAGGAGCACGGTAGCGCGCTCTCCGGGAGCTGGAACTCCATTGGGAAGTGGTGCTTACCTCGTGGAAGAATGGGAATAGAACCCTCGTCATCTTTACCTGGGAAAACAAAGACGTGGCTTTTTAAGATCGGGACACTTACTTTGTCATCCTACGACCCCTTGGTCTTTGGGTTTAGTTAGTACCCCTCGGCAACTTGGTTATCTACGGCACGGCACGTGGTTCGTCCACGGATCAAGAAGATCGACCAATTGGAAAAATATTCCATGCGTGACGCCATTGAGTTGAAAAGCATGGGTGTGGCACATAGTCGGGAATCATCATTAAAAAGGCGATCGAGTGGATTGCAAATAGATATAATACTCGTGATGTTGTTATGACGAATNGGGGGGGGGGGGGGGGTGGTTGTCGTCGTCTGTATCATTTGCCAAATCCTCCGCGGCGCTTGGTAAAAATGGCCATCGACATGTTTCCGATGCAAGTAGTAAAGGCCTCTATACACTGAATGACAAAAGTCGAAATTAGTCGCTACAATTGTCCGTTCCAAAATAATTTATGTGGTAACGTTCCATAAATGTTAATAAAATCTTCTGACACTTTTGTGGAGTATTTCAACATGTCGCCAGATCAAGTGTTGTCGAACTGACCACAGCAGCGACTAATTTCGACTTTTGTCATTCAGGGTATAGAGGCCTTTACGAGATTGACACAAAAGGCATTCAAAATTGCCTTGGGCGATTGATCAGATAGTCCTTGGGAGACCGCGCCTCCCCGTTATTTTTTCCCTTAATCTGCTTTCACACTCTTGGCACCAACGTCAGATGCACCCTTCCAGAAGTCCTGGATCCATAGCTGACATGCGGTTGAAAAAAAAACTGTGGCTAAGACTACCATTCATTGCAAATAGCATCTGGACATACATATGCCTAGATCTAATCCTACGAGTCTGATCATACTACAAAAACCTAGGCTACTTGACGACAATTTACATGGCTAGACACACTGTTTATTACAGAATCTCGATTGCAGGGTAGCTCTACCACATTATGCACATCGCGCCCAAATCCGTAGTTGTTGACGTAAATGGACATAAATATTCATTCCCATTTGCATGTTGGATATGCTGTCATCGCAAAATCGCCGAGTTCCGTCAATTTCAACGCTCTCTGTTCATTTCACCAGCAGGAATGTCAGAGAGTGGCGCAATGGAAGTATCGGTGCCTGTCACCTCTGAAGTTCAGGGTTCAATATACCAAGTCGGACCCATTCTTCCTGTGATAGAGAGGGCTACACTCTTTGAGAGCCCAGGTTTCTTCGGGCACTCTCATTTCCTCCTACTAGACGTTAGTTCATCCGATGTTGTCGAAAGAGGATTAGGGAGGTTTAGAAATCAAACGATAAACGTAAACTTTACGACAACGTTATATTTCATACTGCACATTAACCAGATTTTATGTTGCATTTTCGGCCAAAAATAACGTTGTCGTCAACGTTTATTACGTTTATCGTTTGATTTCCAAACCTCCCTATTGCCACATGAAACTCAACATTTTACTCAATATTTTAAAAGCGGAGGAGATATTTGGCATCCTTGCAATCGAGATTTTTTTCAGACGATTCATGTTAGGCCGCCAGTCTAGTAAATATTACAAGATGCACGGACAGAAAAAAAAGGTTAGTTAGAAGTCTAACAGTTCAGTGCCTGACAACACCAAAAGCTTGAAAATATTCATATTTACGTTCTGGTGGGACATTGTGGTGGTGGTTGTTCCTACCTTTCCCCCATACCACCGCTTTGTCATCAAGAAAATGGTGGTCCTCCTTCACCGTACGCCGTTCACCACTTCGCATAATCTTCCATTCCACGTGCGCCTTGCCGCGTAAATTTACGCGAATTCCTGCAAGTGAATGAAATTGATATGTTTGAAGTCTAAGGTAAGGTCTGCTCGGCTGATATAGCCATGTGCACCTCATCAAGCCAAGCCTTGGTTGTGGGGCTGATACGGCAATAAGGCCCATTCATACATGTACTTCCTCACCCACCACAGTAGTCCTATGCAGATACACCATTCTGTGCAGTGAAGTGTGGCTGATGAACAATTCTGTCAATAGGTGGCCAACCACTGCATGGCGGCCACTGTATGGTTTACCCTCCCGGTAGGCGAGGAAGTATGAATTGGGCGTAGGCCCATAAATATTCATAAAACTACTTAAGTCCAAGTGTGACACTTATCCATTGTTCAACACAAAAGATAAGTAAATGTATCACACTCTGACTTACATGTAAGTATATTTATGAATATGGATCCTGAGCCATATTCATAAACTACTTAAGTCTACGTGTGACACTTATCCTTTCTTCAACACAAAAGATAAGTACATGTATCACATTTAGACTTAAGTAGTTTTATGAATATGGGCCCAGACGTATGAAAGGCGAACCCTCTGAAGTCAATGACTGATTCGAGTGCATTTTACTATAGACCTTTCCAACAAAGATGGTGGCCTTCTAGTTCTCCCACATGATATCGTGGGCATTCATTGTCCATGCATGATATAACACTACGAAACGCATCCTCTCAGACAATTATTTTACCAACACTTTTTTGCCCATGGCCCACTTGACCAGCTCAGCGTGCCAGCGGCCAATGAACGGCATTAACGCTTCTGACGTCAAACATGGTGAGAACCGTTATAGACCGTCATCTTTGTTGGAAAGGTGAATAGTAGTACGACGTTGACAGTGGCAACTGCAACAGGCTGAATATTCTCTTGCCTTTTTAAGATCAAAATGTCATTCACAGTTTTATCTTTAGCTGTTATTTTTACATGCTTGCAAATATCACATACTAAAATTGACAAGACAAAGAGCAAGTGCCGTTTGTAAGATAACTAGGCCCATTAAACACAAAGGGAATCAACCAATGTTGGAGTCTAACGTTACATTGTCGGTAATGAGTGAATAAAAAGATGGTAATTTATAACCAATACCTTTAATTTTGATATTTTCTATATTTTCCACCAGCACGTGACCTTTGAGCATCTCACCGGCATAGTATACCTCCTTCTCGAGTTCGATATCGAATCGCTTAATGTAATCCATGCCTGACCGATGATCATAGCTCTCCTGTGAAATACCAAATGGAGATAATATTTCAGGATCAGGGTCGTAAATCTGAGTACGTTGTGGATAAGAATCTGTGATCAGGAAACTGGTGTGAAGGGAACGGTAGTCCAAGAATGAATGTCCGAGTTACAATAGTCTGCATTGGTTTCTATAGCCATATTTCCTAATACCTCGTCCAGTCCTTACAGTGTATCACGTTTATTTTCGCGGGCACGAAAATCATTAGGGAGTTTTCGCAAAGCCCCCGAAACGCCAACGCGTACGTCTATCCTTTTGTTCGGTGCTCTCTTCGTGGCATCGAACAATGGGTTTGGCGTTCGCGTTGGCGTTTCGGGGGCTTTGCGAAAACTCCCTATTGTTTATTTACATTTTATTGTTTGTGTCCACTCTTTCTTTGTCTTATGAGTTGTTGGTAGCATGCTCCTCTAGAAATTCTTTTGATACCAAAATGATTCAATTTGGTGGGTTGGCATGTCCCAAAAGTCCATGTTTACAAACATGATAGATAGATAGGTATGTACTTAATTTGACATTTGTAGTTTGTACATAAAAATAATTGTGCAAATATAATGAAACATTGAAATGTTTGAATGTAAACAATAAAGTCATGATACATTATGTATTGTTTACATTGAATGTAAACAATAAAGTCATGATACATGATCTTTGACTCTAGTTTCTACTATCCCAGCAAGTCAACAGCTGAATTAAAAAAATTGAATAAATATTACGCCCTAATAAGTCGAAGTTTGATCATGCAATCAATGTGAACATGGTAATAATTGATGCTGTGAAAAAATCGTTATGAAGACCTAATGTGTACATGTACATCAAATCGTCTATAAATTATCCTTAATTAGCTTGTACGCCACCTAATTAGCATCAAATGGAAATTGACAGTGGTGTGTCATTTACTCTTTCTCTTTAATTTCTTAATATAGCTATAGATAAACATAGCGCTGGCATTATTATTAACGCAGTAATGTTGTATGCTCATTACAGGGGGATAATTTCTTAATGATAGATGAATAACTGACAGATTATTATGTCTCACTAATGATGATTGTAAAAATTGAGGAGATGAACGCAGTTACATCAGCTGTGGAGTCGAAAAAAAATACAGTGCATACACAGGAATACTTGGCTGTGTAACGTTCCTGTGGGATTCGAACCTGTGACCTCTTGCACACAAATCCTAACAGTCCAATTTCTGAACGAATCAACAAGGAAAAATTCGCCAAGGTTTATTATGGAACAATAGCCGCCCTATAAATGAATTGGATGGTTCGGCACCAATACTAAAATTCTGAATACCATGCCAGGTGAAATGGTAGCAAACCATTCCTCCAACCTTGGAGGAATTATATTGACGTCAATATAATTCCTCCAAGCTCCAACTATTATGACTAAATTCGACACTGAGATATTTTCACCGGATGTTCCTGTTTCCTTCTGTATTGTTCAGAAATCCTCGGCTGTATTTCTCAGTGTATCAGTCAACTTCCATTTAGTGTAATCTCCGAGTATGGCAGTGATTATGACAATATGTGAATGTAATTTCAACCCTTACGGAGTTGGCCTTGAGTCTCAAGATCTCAAGTGCAATTACCTTTAGCAATATCTGGTTAGCAAACACCAAGACTGAATTTAGCCGTGTTTACACCTGAGGAAATTGCCGGACCTGACCCGGCTCTGACCCGCCTTTTTTGCGTTTACACCTATGAAAATCGGATCCGGATTAAAAATTGCCGGACTAATTTAGCCCGCTTTCGCTCGGCGGGTCTGATCCGGATTATACTTTAGCCCGGCAATTTCATAGGTGTGGACAGAAAAATGCCGGGCTAAAACGTTTACTGAGCCCACCGACAGGTGTCGGTCTGCTAAAATTGAATGGGTGGTGTGTCTATAAATAGCATGGCCAGCGTTCAATATCGTAAGACGAATAATAGGTGTGGACAGAAAATTCAATGGATCCGGGTTATATTCGAACCCGGGCCTGGAAAAATTGCATAGGTGTAAACACGGCTTATGAATAGTGCGACTAGGAACACAAACGCAGGGAAAGCTTTGTTCAGACACAACGACGCGAGGAGAGAACAAAGCCTTTGCGATTGCGCTATGAATAAATCGGCCTTAAAGCTGAACTGCATGAACAAAAACACTACAGCGCCGCCGCCCCTGGTGTCCAGAGGAAGGCAAACACCTGTCAAAGAACCTGCAAAAGATGATAGACTGCCGACATTTTTGTTGGCGCCAATGAATTCAACCTCTGAAGTTGCTGTTTATCACGATATTCTTATTCAACCTCTGGTTTGAGACGCGCCGAGAGAGGGCGTCCCAATGACAGTCGACAAAAGACTAGTCGTTCAGCTTTAAGCAGAGGACTTGAGGCGAGGACATAAACATTCTGAATGCTCTGACGCAATGTGATTAACCATCAATCACTCATCATTGCCAAAGGCAGATACGCATCATCTGCAAAAGAAGATTACTTGACGCAGCGGTAGCGGTATCCATGAATGAATAATGAATTGATATATTCATTCATGACATTAACCTCTGGCTAATATGATGTGGATCGATATACGTACATGTAAAGACAGTCATGTCAACGTGATTTCATGTGCATTAACGAAAGTGACCATTTGATGGAAATGTACTGTAGTCTGGGCCGAGATGACGACAGTGATACATCAATACATCAACATAACGAGGTAATCAACATATCTAGGCCCGCAACGCACTCCACCAATTACTTTGCACCCAACCAAGCACTACATCATGTAGGCCTATTTAAGCACCCAACCAAGGATAATATCATGTACTTAAGCACCCAACCATGAGGATAATATCATGTACTTAAGCACCCAACCAAGTATGACATCATGTACTTAAGCAGCAAAACTTAGGCACTAACCAAGCATTACATCATGTCAGCCTATTTAAGCACCCAACCAAGGATAATATCATGTACTCAAGCACCCAACCATGAGGATAATATCTCGTACTTAAGCACCCAACCAAGTATGAAATCATGTACTTAAGCACCAAACCAAGCATTACAATGTACATCTTGTAGCCCTACTTAAGTAACCAACCAAGGATGACACCATGTACATGTACTTAATTACCCAAGCAAGGATAACACCATGTACTTAATTACCCAACCAAGGATGACATCATGTACTTAATTACCCAACCAAGGATAACGCCGTGTACTTAGCACCCAATCAAGGATAACAACATGTATTTAAGCACCCAAACAATGTGTTTTTCATCCTTTGAACCTTCCAACCTAGGAAAACATCATGCACTTCGATACCCAAGCAAGGATAATTATGCATACACATTTAACATGAAAAAAAATCAATTTATTTACTCTGCTGTTTTTCTAGATACGCGATACTTTATAATTTCTATAAACGGAGATCAATATCAATCACGATGGGCTTTAAAATGTGATACACTCTATCATTTTACTTCCAAGAATAGATTGTCAGAAGGATCACATGTACGTATATCAAAGAACGCCCGGGTTAATTAGTTCCTATTTCTGTGTAATCTGAAGTCGGCAACTTAACACCTCCCAACACCTTATCCACAATTTACGCAAAGCTAAATTTACTTTCACGTCACGTTATGCACTTTGAATTGACCCGGAGCAAAATGTTTTACGGCCACGCTGTGGTCATCTGGCTTTTTGCAGCAAATTGCAAAGGCAGTCTGATGCAAAACTCAGAAGATGCAATGCACAACGAAGCAATTTGTTAAATGTTGCATCTTCTTATCGCTAACGCGTTATGACATTCTCCGTCATTTGGTATTCAGCTGCGGCAACTCCTCCCACTGCTTCCTCTATCGGCAGCAGCCAGACATAAAACTCCGAAGCAGGTGTTAAGCAACACGGCTCAGAATTCATGGAACAGGGGGGCAGGAAGGCACCTGCCCCCCCCCCCCCACACAGTAGTCCTATGCAGATACACCATTCTGTGCAGTGAAGTGTGGCTGATGAACAATTCTGTCAATAGGTGGCCAACCACTGCATGGCGGCCAACTACTGTATGGTTTACCCTCCCGGTAGGCGAGGAAGTATGAATTGGGCGTAGGCCCATAAATATTCATAAAACTACTTAAGTCTAAGTGTGACACTTATCCATTGTCCAACACAAAAGATAAGTATCACACTTTGACTTAAGTATATTTATGAATATGGAACCTGGGCCCATATTCATAAACTATTTATGTCTAAGTGTGCATTTTACTACAGACCTTTCCAACAAAGATGGTGGCCTTCTAGTTCTCCCACATGACATCGTGGGCATTCATTGTCCAAGCATGATATAACACTACCAAACGCATCCTCTCAGACAATTATTTTACCAACACTTTTTTGCCCATGGCCCGCTTGACCAGCTCAGCGTGCCAGCGGCCATTGAATGGCATTAAAGCTTCTGACGTCATGCATGGTGAGAACCGTTATAGACCGCCATCTTTGTTGGAAAGGTGAATAGTACGACGTTGACAGTGGCAACTGCAACAGGCTGAATATTCTCTTGCCTTTTTTAGATCAAAATGTCATTCACAGTTTTATCTTTTGCTGGTATTTTTACATGCTTGCAAATATCACATACTAAAATTGACAAGACAAAGAGCAAGTGCCGTTTTGTAAGATAACTAGGCCCATTAAACACAAAGGGAATCAACCAATGTTGGAGTCTAACGTTACACTGTCGGTAATGAGTGAATAAAAAGATGGTAATTTATAACCAATACCTTTAATTTTGATATTTTCGATATTTTCCACCAGCACGTGACCTTTGAGCATCTCACCGGCATAGTATACCTCCTTCTCCAGTTCGATATCGAATCGCTTAATGTAATCCATGCCTGACCGATGATCATAGCTCTCCTGTGAAATACCAAATGGAGATAATATTTCAGGATCAGGGTCGTAAATCTTAGTACGTTGTGGATAAGAATCTGTGATCAGCGAAGTGGTGTGAAGGGAACGGTAGTCCAAGAATGAATGTCCGAGTTACAATAGTCTGCATTGGTTTCTATAGCCATATTTCCTAATCCCTCGTATGGCCTTCTGTCCAGTCCTTAAGCTACGGCTGACACGCGGAATGCGGATTGCGGAACGCAGAAGCGGAAAATGCAATGCATTTTCGTATACAACATATCGTTCCGCCGGGGATTCCGCGTCCCTGTACCGCATTCCGGATGTCTGGTAAACGCAGCTTTACAGTGTATCACGTTTATTTTCGCGGGGCACGAAAATCATTGTTTATTTACATTTTATTGTTTGTGTCCACTCTTTCTTCGTCTTATGAGTTGTTGGTGGCATGCTCCTCTAGAAATTCTTTTGATACCAAAATGATTCAATTTGGTGGGTTGGCATGTCCCAAAAGTCCATGTTTACAAACATGATAGATAGATAGATAACCTAGAATCGCTTCTAAGACATCAAAACACTCCAAACAAAATTCACGCCCCGTTCATTAATATGCAGTGAGTCTTTTTTCGCGCCATCAATGACCGACCAATCGCTCGCTGTTGCACGCCTGGTCACTTTCTAGCGGTCAATGTGAATTGGTCGATAATCACTCGGGCGAATCTTCTGTGTGCAAAATGCCGTGGTATACAGGGTGTTCCGAAAAGAATGAAAACAGCCCAGAATCAAACAACGGTAGGCCCTACTTGTGATCGTAGCCGTATGGGGGGGGGGGGAGCAGAAATCAATCCTTTCATCACTGATAAGTATAAAGTTCACGGTAAGCTTGGGTCAAAGTGTACTTTTCCAGAACGTAATCGACTGTCATGACTGTGGGCAACTCAAAGGCCCAGGATAGGGTCATTGTGTTGTGTTTCAATGGAAATTCTTTTTTAATTGTCCTTATGCAAT
>NMRB01001089.1:203462-214384 GCA_002633025.1 Notospermus geniculatus | reverse complement strand
CAATTTCTTGTCTTACATTCGAAAATGTCTGTGCTGACTTTCGCACATACTCGCCCGCCGCCTTTTTACTGTTACCGTGGTAACTGACCGTGCAGGGAAACGTCCCTATGTATTCCACAACTGCAATTGGTTGGCCGGGCTCCAGCCAAGAAACCCTCTTTTTGTATTTGTCATCCCGTTGTAAGGTAGCATAGAACCGTCTCAGGACAATTATATCCTCAGGTGCCGGTTGGGGACTGAGTGCCGTAAAGCCGTTCTTTCTCGTACCGTATTTACCACCCTGCTTGACCACAAACTCATAATGATCGCCCCTTTTCACGAATTCTGTCTTCTTAGTGGAAGACGACCCACTTCTCCAGACTCCACAGTCATCCGTGAAGTCACTTTTTTGTCGCCGATTGCGTCTTGTGACATTGGCGGTATTGTCCATCAGGAAATAGACATTCTCTTTTTTACCCAAAGGTATTGAATTAAAAGTGGGTTCATTGGCGGTATCAATGATATTCAGTAATTCGTGAACATCCAAACATCCCCCATTTGTAGATTTCATACCCTCTGGTGGAGCATTACCACCGACACTGACATCTATGACACAGTGACTGGGGGTGCCCCTGTCTGGCGTTTTGCAGTCCAGACCCCTGTCTGGCGTTCTGCAGTCCAGACCCCTGTCTGGCGTTCTGCAGTCCAGACCCCTGTCTGGCGTTCTGCAGTCCAGACCCCCGACATTGATGTCTGTGTCATTGTCAGTGTGATTCGGGGTGCCCCTGTCTGGTGTTCTGCGGTCCAGACCCCTGTCTGGCGTCCTGCAGTCCAGACCCCCGACACTGACGTCTGTGTCACTGTCACAGTGATTCGGGATGCCCCTGTCTGGCGTTCTGCAGTCCAGACCCCTGTCTGGCGTTCTGCAGTCCAGACCCCCGACACTGACATCTGAATCAGAAACCTCTGAATTTCTGGTGTCAGACGACACAAGATCACCGATATCGCCGTTCGCGGTGGAAATGTCACACTTCATGAAACTGGTGAGATGTTTCCCATACAAAGGTGAAGACATATGTATCTTTCTATCTTTGCGTCGGACCCCCGTCGCTTTCTCACCGCTGCCGTCATTACCACCTGTCTCCCCCACCTTTGGCTCAGTTGCCACCCTCAATCAGAGAGCAAGTTCGGGCGTTCAAGCCAGACATCATCATTGCCCAAGTAGGCGGCAATGATTTGGCTCACCGCCAGCCGGAAGATGTGGCTAAATACATCATAGATTTAGCATTTGATTGGAAAGAAACGTTCCAGATAAAGGTTTTCATGGTCACAAGCATTTTGAAGCGATACAGCATTCGGCAGGATAAGACACTGAAGTTCGGTATCAAAGAAGATTCCTTCAACGGCAAAGCCAACCGATTGAATAAATTACTACAAGGGGCACAACGGATGGACGACACAGGGTTCTTCAAATATTGGTCGCTCAGAAAGTTAGACAAAAGACAGTTCATATCTGAAGATGGTGTTCACCTGAACAAAGAAGGAATGTTTAGACATAAAAGGGAAATGAGAGGAGCAATTTTGCGGTGCTGTAGGCTGTAGGCCTATCACTAAGAAGAAACCCATTAAAAGGGCCCTTTTAAGGGCCAAAAAATACTAAAAAGAGGCACTACCTGCAGTTAAGATGCGATTTAAGATTTAAGATGCTGGATGCTTGAATAATAACAACACCAGTTTTCATGCATAGAAATTGGTTTTTATTTCAATTCCGACCTATACATTTGGAATTACCCTGAGGTCGCCATAATTACAATGCTGACATCCATCTCAAACTCAATAAATGTTTTTAAAAAAAACTGGTAGGATGCCAACCAACTATTTTTTTGCATGGCCTTAGGCTAGGTGCTGCACTCTATGAACTGAAAGTAGCAAATTCCTGATATCAACATCCGGGTCCCGATTGTCGAAAGGCCACGAAACTATAAATATTTTAGCACAAAAATCATTTTTTTGTGAAATAAACCTCAGTTGTCGTTAGTTGACTGTAGTTGTCGGTAATTAAACTCTAGTTGTCGGTAGTTGTCGGCAGTTGTCGGCAGTTGTCGGTAGTTGTCGGCAGTTGACGGTAGTTGTCGGTAAATAGTGTGACCGCCCGAGGTGTTCCGAATGCATACTTGCCTGAAACCCGGCAAGTAATTAATTATTCATGCAATGAACCTGTTAACCAATGGGAAGGCGTACATCGTGGAGCACGTGTGTTTGCAGTTTATTGTAAACATCTTCCGTGTCCTCGCTTCAACCGTCATTTGGAAGAATTGACGTTCAACCAGGAGGTTTTATCTTGTACAATCTGAATGGATTATAATCGAAACACACGTAGATGAACGGATGATGCAGGTAAGTTTTTAAGGCCCGAACAATCCCAAATTTGCAAATTTAACGGACGGTATTCCTCTGTACATTTTTGTATAGAGTGATGCATGGGGGAAAACTGGCTCGATCAAACATTCGATTTCACCCCCAAACCACGTTTTAACCTGTTATTATAAAAGTTACTAATCTGAGAGGGCTAACATATGTCGATTCAGTTGTTGACATGCACAGAAAAACCTTTATTTCGGTGTGTTTTGTGGGGAATCAATGACGTCATTTGTTCAGTCCTCCGCGCAAAAGTGTAGTTTTGATTTGTGCCACATGCGCCACCCTGACCAATCACATTTGAGAACGGCACGGCCACTACCCGTCCTAACATTTGCTAATTTCACAACGTAAACGAGTTAGGACGGGCTTCCAGTCTATAGTGAAATCGGTGTATTCAAGAAAGATCTATGCATGAATGCACAGCACCACCATCCCCCAACGTATCCAGGAAGTGTCCATCACCAACTCACGGGAAGTAGGGGAGCATCCATAATTTTACCGCTCAGTCGGATTTGGTAGTATTCGTCGGCGTGAGTCTGGATTCGTCGGGACCGGAAAAAATCAAACTGACATACAAATAAGCATATAAATTCAATTTATTCAAAAACATGACTAACAACAAAAATATAGAAGACAAATAACCGAGAAATATTGGCCAACATCACTGCATTGAGTCATCCTGACAGAAACATCTTACCTCAACCCCCCATGGAACACAATGAGTGGTCCCCATACGAATTACGAATAAATTATAAATTATTACGGGTCAAGGCCAGGTCAAAGTTTGTCACATGGCTCACCGACGCATAAATTATAGGATAGTGGCATGTTTGGGTACATTCTACGTTGTGAGATACTTTTTCGATGTTTCACTTCTGACGAGACGAAAAGTATCTCTACTGTATGAAGAATACCGCCATCTTGGATAGACATATCCGCGTTAGGAGCACTACTTATTACGTACTGCGCATGCGTAGACTGATTTTCATAAATCTACAAAAATACATGACAGGGCCCTGAACCATGATAACTGGTATATACAATGGTATATACAATGATATACAATGATGAATTTTCAAAAAATATGCGTATATCGTGTAATTCTAGACACCATCACCTGGGCACTATATTTTATTCGGCGGACGGATGCGTAATAGTAAATCGGCGGAAATGAGGCCCACTTCCGTTTCAAGATGGCGCGTATTGTTATACAGCCGAGTCGGACTCCCGACAAATCCCGAAGTACCCGAAGGAGGCCGAACGAGGCCGAGCCGAATGGTTTGGGTACTCTGATTGGTTGTCGACGAAAACTGCCGAGGTCATGACATCACGTCGGCAGTATTCGTCGAGGAGTTTCCAGGCACCCCACACACAATTGACGTTGTTGGAGGATGATCTCATCTTTTCCCGCCAATTATTGTACTATAAGACTATCCATGTACTGTAAGATGCTGCCACCTATATTATGAATAATTAATGCTTGTACTAATTATATATGCCTGTACTCATTATATATGCCCGCCTGCTAAGACAATAAAGTTCAGTTCCCGCTCATCATTCAATGGACAAACATCTTATTACTTTTCTTCTTTATTCGTTTATTTGTTTCTTTGTCTCCGTCATGCCGAACTCAGTGGACACCACGAGTTCAACAGGTTATGGGCCCAGTGTGCACGGTTCCAATGCGCTAAACCAAGGGCGTTTTAATCGATTGATATTCGATGGAGATGAGAGACGATATGAACAGTGGGAGGTGAAGTTTTTAGGACACATGAAGATTCAAAAACTCAAGGATATAATCACCGCGGCGGATGATCCCACGGACGGAGATGGCCGAGGAAGGAATGAACTGGCATACGCAGAGCTCATTCAATTTCTTGATGACAAAAGTCTGAGTCTGGTGATGCGCGATGCCGCGGACAATGGGCGGAAGGCTCTCAAAATTTTGAGAGAACATTATGCGGGCTCAGGAAAGCCCAGGATTATTGCATTATTCACGGAATTGACTTCTTTGGTTAAAATGTCGGATGAGACAGTTACGGATTAATATGTGATTCGTGCCGAAAATGCAGCGTGCGCATTGAAAAATGCAGGAGAGACGGTACAAGACAGTTTGCTGATAGCTATGCTGCTGAAGGGACTACCAGAAGCATACAAGCCGTTTGTCGTCGTAATGACCCAAACGGACAAAACCCATACTTTCACGGACTTCAAGGCGGCGCTTCGAAGTTTCGAGGATACGGAGAGGGCGAGATCGGCCGCAGGTGGCGAGGACGACACCGTGATGAAATTGTCCCACGGCGCGCCACAAACGTCTCATCCAAGAGGATCGAACATCACGTGCTATTCGTGTGGCCAAACTGGCCACATTTCTAGAAAGTGCCCAAATTCGGGAAAATCGAATTCAAAAGGCGGAGGTAAGAAGTGGTGCCCGCACTGTAAGTCCCCATCGCACAACGAAAATACGTGCAGGAAGAAGAAAAAGGAGAAGGATGACGACAAAGTGAAACACGTTACAGACACGGAGGAACCAGGTGATGAACAATCTTCTTCTTTTGCTTTTCGAGCGGTCGACCATGTCGGCAGCTGCGAGTTGAAAAATGACGCTTTGCTAGTTGATTGTGGTGCGACCACGCACATAGTCACTAGTGAGTCGAGATTCGTTAAGTTTGATACGAGTTTTGTGCCTGAGAAACATTACATTGAGTTAGCTGATGGTGGAAAATCGAATAATGTTGCTCAGAAGCGCGGTGACGCAACAGTCACCCTGATGGACAGGAACGGTAAAGAGTGCAAAGTCTTGCTGAGAAATGCCTTGTATATTCCATCCTACCCCCAGGATATTTTCTCAGTGAATGCAGCTACTGTAGGAGGTGCTAAGATTCTTTTTCACCACGACAGAGGTGAACTGATCCACAAGAGTGGAACTGTTTTCGACATCATGAAACAAGGGAGGCTGTACTACTTGAGTACACATGATTCTCATAGAAGGGATGAAGTCGCATCCATCACGGATTCGGTGTGTGTGACACGTGACATCAAGGGATGGCATGAGATCTTAGGACACTGCAATTTTGAAGACGTCAAGAAACTCCCAGACTTGGTTGACGGTATGAAGATTATTGATGTAAAATCAGGTCCTGATGACTGTGGTACTTGTATTTTAGGAAAAATGAACCAAACTCGTAGTAGAGTTCCCAGGACACGCTCGTCCGCCCCATTAGAGATGGTGCATACCGATCTTGCTGGCCCAATTGAGCCAATGTCAACTGAAGGTTTCAAATACGCTATGGTCTTCACGGATGATTGCTCAGGTCTTGTATTTGTATATTTCCTGAAGAGCAAGAGTGATGCGGTGAAAGCCACCGAGAAATTTCTCGCTGACTCTGCTCCTTTTGGAAGTGTCAAATGCATCCGTTCTGACAATGGAACTGAGTTCACCTGTGAAGCCTTCAAATCACTTCTGAGAAAGAACCGAATAAGGCATGAAACGTCTGCGCCTTATTCCCCGCATCAGAATGGGACAGCCGAGCGTTACTGGAGAGTGTTATTTGAGATGGGCCGATGTCTTCTGATTCAAGCCAAATTGCCGCAGAAAATGTGGCCGTACGCTGTCTTGGCGGCCGCATACATTAGAAATAGGTGTTTTAAGAAGCGGATCCAGCAGACGCCATACTTTGCTATGACAGGTAGAAAGCCAAATTTGGCTCACATGAGAGTTTTCGGGTCCGAGTGTTACGCGTACAGGCAGATTAAGAAGAAGCTGGACCCAAGGTGTACGAAAGGTATTTTTGTTGGGTACGATCGTGGGAGTCCAGCCTACTTGGTGTACTTCCCTGAAACAGGAAAAGTCATGAAGCACAGGGTGGTGAAGTTTGTGTCCACCACGCCTGAGAATGCCAGTGCAGTCAAGGAGCCGAGTGACGTGTCATATGAGGATGACGACATGTTCTTTGGGCAGGGCGGTGGTGTTGGTTCAGAAAAGCCGTCTGAAAGTAGGCCTAGCGTATCAGTTGAAGATGAAATTGAGGTTGAGGTTGAACCTGATTCATCATTGGATGAATCTGTGCCTGAAACTGATGACAGAGAACATGAGCCCAATTTGAGACAGTCCAACTCTGAATCGAGTTATGAAACCCCTGAGATTGCTCAGAAGCCTCCCGGTAGGGAGAGGAAACCCCCTCAGTACCTTCAGGATTATGTTACAGGCACAGATTCTGAAGATGACGATCAGGTCAATTTGAATATTGATTGTTTGTACAAGGTTTCGGCATTTCCCCAAGGTTACAAGGATGCTATGAGGTCTCCAGATGCCGGTAATTGGCAAGAGGCCATGGAAGACGAAATGAATTCATTGAAAGCGAATGACACATTCACTTTGACCACGTTGCCAAACGGCAGGAAAGCAGTGGGGGGAAGATGGGTGTATGCCATCAAGGAGGATGCGAATGGCGCGAAAACCTATAAAGCTAGGTATGTTGCAAAGGGTTATAGTCAGGTGGAAGGTATAGATTATCAGGAAACTTTTGCTCCAACAGCCAGTTTCACATCAGTCCGCACTCTTATGCAACTTGCAGCACAGAATGGGTTAATCTTGCATCAGATGGATGTAAAAACGGCGTATCTCAACGCTCCCATCGATTGCGAGGTTTATGTCGAACAGGCTGAAGGTTTTGAAGTTCCAGCTAATTCGACAGGAAAGTTAGTCTACAAGTTGAATAAGTCACTGTACGGTCTGAAGCAATCGGGTAGAAATTGGAATAGTTTGCTACATGGTTATCTCATTGAGGATAAGTTCGTTCAAAGCTTTGTTGATCCATGTGTGTATGTTAGGAAAACCGAACAAGATCTGGTAATAATCATTGTGTGGGTCGATGATCTGATTATCGCTGCCAGCAGCGATGCAGTTATGAAAAGGGTTAAGATGCAGTTGAAAGAAAGGTTGGTGCTGAAAGATCTGGGAAGGCTAGCATACTTCCTTGGAGTTGATTTTCAACAAGGAAATGGGTATGTCAAGATGAACCAGAGGAGGTATGTCAACAAATTACTGGAAAAATTTGGCGTGCTAGACTGTAAACCCAGATGCACTCCTTCGGAACAGAAAATAACATGCAACGAAAAGGATGAAAAAGTTGACCCACGCAGGTACAGAGAAATCATTGGTAGCCTCATTTACCTAATGACATGTACTAGACCGGATATATGCTGGGTGGTGACAAAACTTTCCCAGTATTTATCCCAGCCTACGCAACGGCACTTGACAGCAGCAAAACATGTCATGAGGTATCTGAAGGGAACCATTGATTATGAGCTTTGCTACAGAAAATCTGAGGATGGTCTTTCCCTCATTGGATATAGTGATGCCGATTGGGCGTCGTCCCCTGATGATAGGAGGAGTACAACTGGGTACTGTTTTGCTTTGACAAAAGAGGGTGCACCGATTTCTTGGAAATCGAGGAAACAGCCGACAGTAGCGTTGTCGACGTGCGAGGCGGAGTATATTGCCTTAGCTGCTGCAGTTCAGGAGAGTCAATTTCTGACTCAGATGCTTAGGGACATTGATGGTGGACATCAATATGAGCCAGCCTTGATATTTGAAGACAATCAGGGTACAATCGCTCTCACTCAGAACCCAGTCAACCGTCAACGTTCTAAGCACATTGATATTCGCTATCACTTTATTAGATCAGCTTTGAGCAGTGGTAAAATCAAGATCCAGTATTGTCCAACTGCCAATATGATAGCAGACGTGATGACTAAGCCAGCCACCAGGTTTAAATTAGAGACTTTCAAGAATTTCCTGTTTGGTCAGTAGTAGTCGTGGCCTGGCACCGAGAGACCTTAGATTCCCAGAAAATAAAACTCAGTCTCACGGGAAATAGAGTGATTAGGATAGGTATCATGTATTATTTTAGTAGGATGTTTAGATAAAAGGAGTGGTAAAATGCCATTGGATACTGGTTAGTTTTTTTTTTCCGGATACATTTTAAAGATGTGTTTGAAGTACCCCGGTACATTCTTAGAAAGATTCAATCAAGTGGGGGTGTTGGAGGATGATCTCATCTTTTCCCGCCAATTATTGTACTATAAGACTATCCATGTACTGTAAGATGCTGCCACCTATATTATGAATAATTAATGCTTGTACTAATTATATATGCCTGTACTCATTATATATGCCCGCCTGCTAAGACAATAAAGTTCAGTTCCCGCTCATCATTCAATGGACAAACATCTTATTACTTTTCTTCTTTATTCGTTTATTTGTTTCTTTGTCTCCGTCATGCCGAACTCAGTGGACACCACGAGTTCAACAGACGTCATCTTCGGAGGTACTCGGCTACATTCGGGCGGCCATCGTGCTGATGTGTTTCTTCCAATAGAGGTTTCCCACGTGACGTCATCAAGGCCGCGTTGGCCGTCAAATTGACCACGTGTTTCCTGAAGGAACGTCACGATGACGCGATGGCGTTATTTCGTGTCGTGTCTCGTCGCGTCAGGCGGAACGTCAATCCACGTGTAGCACCCTATTGACGCCAGTTTGCGTCATTTTGACGGCCAGTCACATGACTTGATGACGTCAGTGGGATTCCTCTATATGATGTACCAGTTGTCATACGGATTCAATAAACATATTTGTAATTGTAATTGTAATTGTAATTGTAATTGTAATTGTAACCTACCTCGACTGTATTTAGGAGCCTCGGCGTAGTAATCATCTCGCAAATCACGAGATAATTCAGTGATTCGCCGCAGTGAGTGGGTCGTCTGTGACATTGACCGTAACCTTCCGCATTTGATGATGTAGTGCAGACCAATGCTGATACTTTCTCACGTATAAATGGGTTCTTTGCGCATTATATCGGTGGGATAATTTTATTTATTGTAGAATCTGAAGTTATTCAGTGGATTAAGGCACATTTTAGGCAGTGACAAGCCTGCCGGCCTTGGATGGGTCACGTGGGTGGATCGTGTGAGTTGATGAAGGGATATAAGGAGTTAAAATGGGGGGGGGGCACTTGACTGACAGATGCAAGAGCTCAATCCATACGGGACATCAGTTCCTTATACACCGTGCCATAGCCAGCACAGCAGGGATCTGACGCGAAAGTTGTAAACCCTCATCAGGATTGTTATTTGTATTGCACAAACACTCCACTCAACACAAGCCTCATAATGCCACGATGACCCAGATTCGTGGTATACGCTAACATTAGCCCCAACTGTTATGCTTATCAGTCACTCAGGTAGGTCACTGGCATTTTTAGACTGGTCAAAGCAGACCCAACACCTGTCTTAGTAAACTTGGCGTTCATTGGAGGAAAATCCAAAGGATTGTTCATTTGTTCTGCCTGCCATATCCCACAATGCATCACAGCCCGATAAACTTATAATCACTGCCGCCATGATATCAGCATTGGTTTTACACAGGAAATGATTTTCGACTTCGTTTACTTACTAAACGAACTTAACTGCAGGTGAGGAACGAACTCGGTGAAGAGATTACTTGACTAAGACGATAGCCCCCCTCAGGGTGCAATTTTATGGTTCTTTGAAGGCACTAGCGTCCGCCAAACGACCCAACATTTTTCCATCGTCGACCACTCTTGGCCCACGCTAGTACACAAACATGTACGGTGATGCATAGCAAACCATGACCAACTGATCTTCATGAAACCGCCAAGGAAAACTGACAAAACCGTCTTTACTGCGCTCACACTGAACGTTCTCAGCTCATTATCTCCTGGACACGAGAAAATGACCACACAAACCATAACATAAAAAATGGATACAAATGGTCACTTGTTAAAGACGTTATCTTTGCCGGCGGAAAAATCAAGGACGAAAATAATGGCTCACTATGGTGACCACGTGACCCAATAACACCGAGGATGGACAACGTTACTATGTCGAAACAAAATGGCCGACCAGCCTTCACTTCACCACTTGAGAAGGGTTTATTCCCAGTTCGCCCAATCCCATTTCGCCCATTGCCATTTCGCCCAAATTTTTCCCGTTTCGCCCATTCTTTTTTCGCCCTTTCCCACTTCGCCCTCTTCCCACTTTGCCCAATATCTGTCTTGCCCTTTTGCCGTTTTGCCCAATTTTATTTTCGCCCATTTTTCATTTCGCCCCAAAGCCATCTCGCCCAACTTTCCCATTTCGCCCAATGACCATTTCGCCCTTTTCCCACATGGCCCCTTCCCATTTCGCCCAATCGCCATTTTGCGTTTGGTAATGGTAAAGAGGCAAGATGATGAATGGGCAAAATGGCATTGGGCGAATTGGTGAAGGGGCGAAATGGTTATGGGGCGAGATGGCATTGGGCGAATCGGCAAAGGGTGAATTGACAAAAGGGCGAAATGGTAAGTGGGCGAAAAGATGATTGGGCGAGGCGGCAATGGGGCAAAATGGTAAAGGGCAAAACGGGTAAGGGGCGAGATGGCAGAGGGCGAAACGGGGAAAAAATTTGGGCGAAATGGGAATGGGCAAAATGGGATTGGGCGAACTGGGAAGTCACC
>NMRB01001089.1:134769-175227 GCA_002633025.1 Notospermus geniculatus | reverse complement strand
GGGGGTGCATCCATTCAATGTCTGGTCTTATCACTTTCTCAAATTGTATCGCTGGAGCACATCGCCGACCGGTAAAGTTTTGATAGATCGAGGGTGACATTTCGGTCTGTCATTCCACATGAAGGGTGCCATTTTCTTATTGGCCCTAACAATCTGTAGGCCTACAGGAAATAATAGAGAGCTTCTGCAAGCGCCCGGTTAGGCCATACGACTACGTTTATCTATTGTTTGGGTGCACTCACACAATAGATAAACGTCGTCGTAGAGCCTAACCGGGCGCTTGCAGAAGCTCGCTATTAGGGCCGTTTAGACGACAGGCAAAAATCCACATGCGATCCGATCGAATCCGATTGTGTTTCAAATCTCTTGCGTGGAACGCTACACAATGCGATCCAATGTGGATTTTAAATGGTCCCGAATCCACATTGGACCGCATTGGACCACATACGACCACATTCAAATCTCGTCTAAACGCAAATAAAGCTGTGTTTACACCTAAGCAATTTTTCCAGGCCAAGTGTAACATCTGTGAGTGTTTCTGTAGCTCAGTGTTCCCCAACAATAGACGCGGCCTAGAATGGTTATTGTTGGGTTAGTTGCCGCTTAATCCGTCAGGAGGGAAACAATAAGAAAAACACAGAAATACGGGGAACACTGATCGACGTTACACCGGGTTCGAATTTAACCCGGATCCATTGAATTTTCTGTCCACACCTATTATTCGTCTTACGATATTGAACGCTGGCCATGCTATTTATAGACACACCACCCATTCAATTTTAGCAGACCGACACCTGTCGGTGGGCTCAGTAAACGTTTTAGCCCGGCATTTTTCTGTCCACACCTTTGAAATTGCCGGGCTCAAGTATAATCCGGATCCGATCAGACCCGCCGAGCGAAAGCGGGCTAAATTAGTCCGGCAATTTTTAATCCGGATCCGATTTTCATAGGTGTAAACGCAAAAAAGGCGGGTCAGAGCCGGGTCAGGTCCGGCAATTTCCTCAGGTGTAAACACGGCTATAGTAGATTTGGAACACTGTTATGTCATAATTGTGAGGGCATTCACAGTATTGCATACACTGGTGGAACAGATTCAAGGTAGTTTTCTGCTGGTAGAGCATAAATCCCGCACAGTGAGATCAGGAAATGAGGTTCGGATCGGGTGGAATATTCTCCTTTAAATCATTGAAAAACGGAACAACACTTTCGGAAAAGAGGAGGCAGACGACATAATCAATGGTATGTTGTTTATGTTTTTTTGCATTTGAATGGTTATTTTTGTTGTCGAACTGTAGATCCCTTGTTTTCAGATTTGGATAAAAGACGTCGCTGATGCCTGGCAAACCGTACTGTATACACCTCCATATGTACATGACCTTTATGTATTTGATATGTACGCAGGAATTGCATTTCATTCTTACGTTCAGCAATGGCAAAGTGTAGATTCCAAGCTTCTTGTGGGAGTGGTCGCAATCCACTATGAACAACAGACATCACCCACTGGATAACTGGAACATAAAGAGCTTGTAAAATTTCTGTTGTGGTTCCAATATAGGTCTGTAGGCACCACAAAAACCGTGTTGAGGCTTATTAACAATGAATCATAGATGTCGCCACCATCGACAATTTGACGTCAGAGACGTAAAGCCACGGCCTCGTGTCATGGATGTTGTTGTGGCGTGCTTTTCTCTGTGACGTAAAATTCCCATGACGGCTGACTGGTGGTGGCCTCTAACAGCACTAACGTTTCGGCCTCACTGCACCCACAGCTTACCTGTGTGGTCGTGAAGAAACATCAAATAAATTCCCTGACTTTGTCTATCTCGTATGATCAGCAAAATCCTGCCTTTCTCTGGGTCGTCTGTCAACCAAGTGGGCGCAACAACACAACTCTTCTTCCGTCTTCTCCATTCAGATGGGCTTATATATGTTGGTTTAATTGGCCACCTGCTCGAGTCTTCAGGATTCGAGAATGACGTTAGAATGGCGAGTTTCTAATCGCATGATATGAAAAAAAGTGGTCATCGAGTTTTCAATCAGGGGCTATATTCACGAAGCCTTCGCAACTTTACGTGCCCGCAAGTCTATTGTTTGGCACACATGACCGACTGCCTTACAGCAGATTTGCGTGCAGGCAAAGTTGCGTAGGGTGAATACGGCCCTTTATTTACGAAGCTCTCGCAATTTAACGGAGTGCGTAAACTATTTTCCATTTTTCCAAACCTATTGTTGACAAATGACTCAGTGCCAATAAAGTTAGGGGTGCGTTGTGAATAAGTTTTTTTTCCTACTTCTCTACATTTAGGTCACAGAGTTCGAAAATCCGTTTTATCAAGATGGCTACCTGCTGGCCCATATCTTAAAGCTGAACTGCACGAACAAAAAACCCCCATGCGACGAGCAAGAGAATTGCAAACGCCCTGCAAACATCTTCAAACGAAGGCTCAGAACATGATAGACCCTACGAGGTCAGGAGGGCGCCACCTGCACGAACAAAAAGCCCCCATGCGACGAGCAAGAGAATTGCAAACGCCCTGCAAACATCTTCAAACGAAGGCTCAGAACATGATAGACCCCACGAGGCCAGGAGGGCGCCACCTTATTTGCCTTCGAGCTGTCGAAGTGTCAATAATCCTCTGGTGAGCTCCTCCTGAACACTTGAAAGAAAAAGTTTTGGCCCAGCTGGGAATCGAACCCGCGCCCTGTTATCTCTGTTCCACCGTCTTCCCCATTCCGCCACCGAATTTTGTTGGTAGGCTTCCCATGTTTTCTCTTATTCGTAGTATTATTACGTATGTCGACGGCCTAGGTCTATGACAAACACAAATCGTATCCTTCAGCTGGCTCGTTGGCCGAGTGGATAGAGTGGTGGATTACAAATCACAAGGTCGACGGTTCGAATCCCGTCTAAATGACTATAATTTTTTTTCTTTGAGTAGTGTAGCAGGTATCCGGAGATGTTGACAGCTCTCTTGCCCGCAGGCAAATAAAGTGGCGCGCTCCCGTGGGCTCTATCATGTTCTGAGCCTTCGTTTGAGGTGTTTGCAGGGTGTTTGCAATTCTCTTGCTCGTCGCATGAGGGCTTTTTGTTCGTGCAGTTCAGCTTTAAGGTTCGATCAGAATGAAATTTGGCACCCTCCCCCTTGGTGGTTGGCGAAAACTAACAGTGTCACCTTATTGGCGTTGAATTCATCTTGGCGTCGGCTACTAGATCAGGCGCCATACGTTTAACGCCAGGATAAATAACGCCAATATGGTACCATCACTTATTTTGACCGGTCCTCAGGTCTGTATGGTTCGTAGCGGGGCAGTAGGCCCAGGTCTTGTTACAGACAAACAGTGGCCCTTATTCTAGAAGCTTCCTTAACTCTAAGGTCCACGTTAAGCCTTTGTATTCTGCCCTCCAAACAATAGCTAAAGGTAAACCTTAGAGTTAAGGAAGCTTAAGAATACGGCCCTGTAACTTTGATTAAAGTAGAACATGCTTCGTGTTTGCTGTTTGTTTCAAGATCCTTTCACATTGTACAGTTCAAGCTTCAGTCAGTGTGGACCACAGAGTAGTCTCTACATCGGACGATTTAAGAGACTACTGTCGCCCTCTAAGTTCGAACGTTGATTGGTTAATTCTGATTGGACAAAATGCTGTATGACGTACACCAAAAGGTATTCCCCAAAATGGCGTCGTTCAATATGAAAGAAAATGTGAAGATTTTAGAGCGAAAATTCGTTCGTGTGGCTATTCATTTACGTTTTTTGGATGTTTTGTTATATACAGTAAACTCGAGTTTAAACCACCGGTTCATTATGTTCATAAGCACACCCACAATCGAAATGGGAGTGAATAAAATATAACAAGTGTTATGCTGAATGGCTGGAATCGGAGGCTCAAGGCCTAGGCTCGCCTGGATTGAAACGCAACTGATTAATTAAAGCCTGTATTAATTCTACGCTGTATGAAGCCACAAACAAAATTGGATCAGACAAGGGTCAGTTTCACTCTCAGCCTTATAACCAACTGTTCATTCCAGCCTGAGTGTGGGGTTGTGATTGCTGTAGCGATTCCAGAATACATGCACTTGTTACGTTTTATTCACTCCCATTTCGATTGTGGGTGTGTTTATGAACAACATAATGAACCGGTGGTTTAAACTCGAGTTTAGGCCACATTAAAAAAAAATCTTTAGTTTAGCATCAGTCATACTTGTAAAAAGTGAGGAGGGAGGAGGGGTTTTTTTTGTTTTTTTTAAATACTGAAATGGACTGTGATCATCGAAAGAGAGCTTGGAAGCATCGCACCATTTATCATACAATAGACAAATCCTTAGTATTAACTCGAAAAAGGTTTTTATTCAAAAAAATACATATCTGAGTCACCCTGGAAAAGGCATGTGTAGACAAGAAACCACACTTTTTGACAGAGAACATATAATGTGAGGAAAAATTGAAAAAAAAATTTTTTCCAAAAGAAAATATTTTCTTGAGGCGGCAAGAAAATTCGAGGCGGGCGCTGATGCTAAACTAAAGATTTTTTTATGTGGCTTTACTGTATATGTGAGTTTGAGCATAAGTTTCTAAGGCCCGGACAATTTGAGGTTTTATTTGGCTGTGAGAGTAGGGATTGCGTCGTTACTCTCCCGGCAGCCTGTCTGAGCCTGACGGCGATCATGGCGACAGGATAGGCTATGGTAAAACGCTGTCATTTCAGCTTTTGCCATGGATCACAACAACTACCGGTACATCATCAATAGGGAGGTTTCGCAAATCTGACGAAACACGAAGAACGAAATACGCAGCTCAACTTCATTTCCAGGACCTAATGTATTTCTGTAGATGGTTGCTATCACAAATGTCCCTGCTGCCAGTGCGTCTTTTAGCATATCATGTAAGACCGAGAGAGTTATGGTGCATCTTGAATTTCTAAATTTATACTTCGTAGGTACGAATTGGAAACGAAAGATAAATTTCAAAGTTTAATGTACACCGTAACTCTACCGGTCTTACGTCATACGCTAAAAGACGCTCTTGAGGTAGGCGATATTTGTGGTACCAACCATCTCCTGAAATACTTTACGTCATGGAATCGAAGTCCAATTTCGTATTTCGTACTTCATGTTTCGTCAGATTTGCGAAACCTCACTAATAATGACATCATCCACTGCTGGGCCTACATCACCACAGTTATTGCGGGTGTTCCAGCCATGATTCACATTTTTAAAACTCTGGGAAAAATTCGGCTGCTAGTAGATAAGTGCGCATGCGCCAGTTATCGTGGCAGGGAATCCAGCCAAAATGGCGGACCCCAGCACCAGTTGTTAACGTGCTGTGCTGGTACAACTGGATCGAAGACTCACACACGCACTGAGATTTAGGGCCGTATGCACCAAGCAAAGATAATCTTGAACTCAGGTTTAGCCACAACTTTTCCATTGTCAGATCATACCCCAGTAAACCTGAACAATTGAAAAGTTGTGGCTCAACCCGAGTTGAAGATTATCTTCGTTTGGTGCATATGGCCCATAAAGCCCAGCCAACAAGACACCTGTGGATCAGTCCATGGGGCTCTCAACATGACAAATTTCCATTTTAAACAGAAAGCAAGGCCCCAGTCACTAACCCTCTGTAGGATTTGCATGTTCGTAGGTCGACCAGTTCTCTAACCTTTAACCATACTTATGTAATAACAGGGTTTGAGGATTAAACCAGTCGGCTTTCGAAACCGCATGTTATAAAGAATTGGGAAGGACCTTGCAAATACGACTGGAAGCAACTGAACGCAACAGTCGCTATCGATGTACGCGTTCCACGCGCATCGGTTACGACAGGTCATTACGGCAACAAGTGGCACAATCCAGTCTTCAATCTGGAGCGCGCACATCGGACAGGCAATGGTACTGAATGCTACACGGAGATTGTCGATGGCTTCCGATCGGACCACTCGGTAGTCATGTGGTAAACATTCACGTGACCAGGTGTGCTCCACAAACGAGAAAATTAATTGCCAGCACGTGTACATCGGAAGCGACTGAAAGCAACCGTTGGCAATGAGCAGAACAGGGGCAACTGAATGGAACCAGCGGCAACGGTCGGCAACAGAGTTGCCGGCGCGCGTACATCGGCCTGTTTGAGCATCTGATCAATTGCTGCTGATTCCATGTAGTCGCCAACTGTTGCCGGAAACGCCATTGCCGGTAGTTGCTTCCAGCAGTCGCAAGGCCGATGTACACTAGGCTTAAAGCCTCACTGTAATGAATTCAGAAGGTGCTTACGTCCTTCGACGTTTGTACTATACTCTATCTGAATGCATTAGAGCTCTGCCTGGGCAGTTTTTTCGTTGTGTGCTGAAAACTAGGTCTTGATTCTTTGAAGTGCGTATCAGGCAAGCATTTTGGGGACCTTCACGAGGCTATGAGACTTATACCTGCACAGTCCTAACACTTTGAAAATGGCGTAAAATTCAATACTGTGAGCACTCCTACTGACCGTTGTGAGCACTGCTATTCGTCCATTCTTGCTGATCGCTACTCCTGGACAGCGACAAGGATATCGGCGAAATTGACTGAGGCCTGTCGCAACGGTTGTCTTCTCTAGGATTCGTAGTCTTTGTTTTGGCTGAAAAGTGTCGAAGATATAGACATTTGGAGATGGGATTTCTCCTGATTCATAATAGCCGTGGTTCACTACATAATCCACGGGTTTTTTGCGGTCACACCTACATGTATAAATTGCCGGGCTTCAAGAAACCCGTGTCGAAAAAACACGGGTTTTTGAAAGACGGCAAGCTCGCCGCGCTTCCCGAGGTTCCCTAGTTATTAACACGGCTACAAATCACTGTGGACCACCGCACGAGGGTAATTCGAACAACCCTCGTCAAAATGGAGGATAGGACGGTCGTCGCTTCGGTAAGTTGACATCGATTTTTACCCACTTAGAGTTGGTGCACCAACTTGAAAAGTGGTNAAATGTATGATCGTGTGGACGGTTTTCCCAACAAACTTGAACAGCATCCAACATTATCCTTTCTCCATCATACTTCATCATACAAAGTTCATGAATGTTGGACTGTAGATCGAAATCCACAACAAACTTGAACATCATCATGCAAGTGTATGATGCTGTTTTGAACAATGTATGATGATGTTCAAAATTTTAGCTGCATTGTCACAAGACAGAAATCGACACACAAGCTTGGACATCATCATACAAATGTGTGATGATGTTTTGAACAAATGTATGATCGTGTAGACGAGCCTTTAGTGGGTAAAAATCGATGTCAACTTACCGAAGCGACGACCGTCCTATCCTCCATTTTGACGAGGGTTGTTCGAATTACCCTCGTGCGGTGGTCCACAGTGCAAATGGCGCAGCCATTAAGTGACCTCGTTTTCGCGCCTCCAACAATGTGTGCCAATACAGAAATGACCGCAGTCAGTGCATGCAGCGCACCTGTCGCCGGGCTACGTAACTACAATGTAAAGTAGTGTGACCTCTCGCCGGGCTTTTCGTACACACGGGTTTGACATGGGTCTGGAAAAACACGGGTATTTTCAACAGGTGTAACCGTAGCTAAAGACATTTGGTGATGGGGTTTGGGGGATTTCTCCCGATATATATTGACATTCCTGGTCAGTCGTCTACAAGCACTGCGGCAGTAATTACGTAACGTGTGATGCAATTGCTCCACATACTGCTAACGATCGGGCCTTGGCCCTCCTATCGTCCGCTGTAGAGTTGTCACGCATGTGTAGATGGACGGGGTACCAGGATAGAGGCATCTACCTGCAGACCTACATGTAGGCGTATACCTCACTTGTAGTACAACCTATCGTGTGTCGCCTTCTGATATACACATTAGGGAGGTTTCGAAATCAAACGATAAACGTAAACTTTACGACAACGTTATTTTTCGTACTACACATTAACCAGATTTTATATTGCATTTTCGGTACAAAAATAACGTTGTCGTTAACGTTAACGTTTATCGTTTGATTTCGAAACCTCCCTAGTGTAAAGGTCCGGCCGTACGTTAGGGCGGAGGTCCAGTACATTACCATAAGGCCAGGTTCACATAGAGCTACAGGGTACACGGATATGCCGGCGAACAATGGCTTTACAAAGGGTTCATGACCATGAAACCTTTGTTTGCAAGCCGTGTCCTCTATGTTAACTAGGTGCCTAAAGGAATCAAACATAAGGTTGAACTTGCAATTTTAGCATTTTACAAATGTGGACAATATCCCTTTAAACTTAAACAGATTTTCATTCTGACTCTTGCCTATGATAGGCAAGATCCTTCTGCATATTTTGTTGAATTCCGACTGGTTGATCTTATGAGATACCCACGAACGTTGATGTGCTAGGGTCATCTGTGTACAGTCTTGTTAAAAAAATAAAAAGACTGTGATGTTTCCTATTCTGCTCAGACACCAGTGGTCATTTATGGGTAAGATTGCCGTATTATACAAAAAAAACATGTTCCTTAAATGATGACATACTAAATTTAGGATTTGTGGCAAATTATCATGAAAAAATTAGAATTTCAAAATCTCAAGAAAAAACACAATTTTCAGAATCCAAAATTTTCATTTCAAAATTAGCTTGATATTATTCCCTGATGATTTCTAAGATATTCTGTGTAAAAAGTTTCGAAAAATCTCTTTTCTTTTTCAAGAAATATCAAAAATATCATCAGAAAACATGCTATATTTTAAAAGTCTCCGTCTGTTCTTGGAGGAATTCCTCCAAGGTCTATTGAAGTGAAAATGATGGAATAATCAGAATGAACTACATAATACGGGCAGCTCGATGTTTAAGCCCAATATTGCGTACTGTTTAGCGAGCCGGGCTTGATAAATAGCCACTTCGATTATGTTATCATGATGAGTGACTGTTGATGAGGGGAAAATATGTGAACTATCGAATTTTGCAAAATATCAAATTTAAAAAAACTGATGATATTCTGATATATCGGGAAAAAGAGACGAAATAACTTATAAAACGTTTCTTCACAGATATGATCGATTGGGGAATGATATTACGTTGATTTTTTAAAATCTCGTTTTTCAGAATTCGGAATTTTGAATTTAAAAATTCAAAATTCCGAATTCTGAAAAATGAGATTTTCTTGATATTTTGCAATCATATTTTAGTGATATTTTGCCAGAAACCCTAAATTCTGTAAGTGATCTTTTTAACAACATTATAGGGCATAACATAACACATGTTGAGGTTGAAATCATCGATATCAGCTGAGAAGCAAAGGATAATCTGCTGTCTTTTTAGTTTTTAACAAGACTGTACATTTGAACAGGTTTACGTATTTGCACATGGAATACTAATGACGCTGAAAATAGCTCTGTAATCCTCAGAAATGGAACTCAAGGCATCAGGGTGACAGATTCATGTACCCCAACAACACAAAAAAGGTGAAGCTCGTGCCAATTACATAAAGCTAAAAGCAAATTAAGGCAGTGAGAGACATCTGCATGGTGGCACCACACGAAGTGTATCCCTTAGTTACTACATCGTTCGCATCTAAACCTTTACGTTTGATTCCTTTATGATATTACTTAGGCCCCATAAAAAATATTAGTTGATCATCGTTGTCACTGAAGAAAGTGATGTGGGAGGGCGATTTTTTAAAAACAAATTTCCTCAGACAATAAAACACACTGAAAAGTTCAGTTTTTATTGTCCCTACACATAGAACATAGAACATTGTCCAAAATCATGGGTGTACAGTATTGCGCAGTGCATTCGGAATTAAATAGGCCTATACCATTCAATATACCATACACTGTGAAGCATGGACACTACGACCTGACCATGTGCTTTTGTTTTGACTGGAGACTGACCACGTGGCTTTGTTGTGTCTGGTTTGGGACCGTTCCCATTTCATGTGTAGGGGGTGCAGGCACCTGTTTCATGGAGTCTTCATCATAAACGTGCTCAGGTATGTGAAAAAGATGTACGGTATCTACCACCCCTTCAGTAAAACAAAAAAATTAAAAAAAATTCCATGCAGCCAGAAAAAGTGACGCGAGCGGGGATGATAAACTAATATTTTTTCATGGGGCCTTACCTTGAGGACAAATTCAAATTTGTAGACGATAACCGCATAATGTCCATTCTTCGTGTGGTACAAAACAACTCCGTGGTTCTCCCTGATATAAATACCACCCAAACAGGGCTCTGGCCCTCTGTCTCCGTGACCCTTAAGCGTAATTGTCGGAAGTTCTTGTACATGTCCAGATCTCAGCTCATACCAAGAGACGTTGTACTCAAGAGCTTTGCTGTCGTTTCTAATGTTAACTGCGTGGAGAAATACATAACCATTGACTGATTCACAAAGGATGTCAATCAACTTACAGTTCCTAACTGGGAGTGTTACATTTGCAACTGATTGTATTATTTTCTTGGTCCCCTGTGTTTTAATTCTCACAATGTCCATCCGTCCAGTGGTGGTCCTTTCAAATCGTTCCTCTGATCGTGACGTCACCCATACGTCATAGTGTGTTTCCCTTCTACTTTGGATAAATCCGCAGGCCATCATTTTACCACTGAATGTTACGTCGTATGTATATACATGAAATGGCTTAAAACTAGCCGTCGCTTGATTTCTGTTTTTGAAGTCCTTTTTCAAAATATATGTTTTGCTTCCGAGCTATTAAGCAAGTAAAGATCAGGGCCGACCGCACAGAATATCCGATAGTGCTGCCGGCGCCTTTCGCCAGTTAGTTAACCATCACACTCCCTTGGACATTCAAACTGACATAGAATCGTAACCAGTGGACCGATTGATGTTCTCTTTGCATATGTTTTTAATGCGAGACTCCCCCNCCCCCCCCCCCCCGAATACGCGGTTTTGCTCTTTTTGAAGAAAGCTCGGTAAAATCGCTTTTTAACGTTTGTCCTGGGGTCTAGATTGACTGACTCCAAAGTGCAAATCTGACTCGTTGTGACAAAAAATGGCCATATCTCCGGAACGGAAGCAGCTACAGCTAGCGCCAAAAGGAAGAGGAGAAAAAAAAGTAGCGCCCTTTTTGGCCAAATTTTCAGACGCGTAGGAGCAACGGTTATCGAGATATAGACGTTTAAAGATTGCCAACCTGACGAAAACGTAGGCATAATGTGACTATTTCGTCACAACTTTGCATCTTTGGCTCTGGCCTGTTTCTCTCACAGGCATTTTGGAACAAACAAACCTACATGAGGTCGTGGCGCATCTCGTTGCCTCCAGAATGACTGGCTTGGCGCAGTTTCGGTTGCAATTTCGGGGAGCTAGGCGGATTTGTGTAAACACATCAGAAATTCATGTTACGCAATGTATACATTTCAAATTATTCCGGGCGCGTAAGGGTTAACTAAACCGCCAATAGGCACCGAAAGCACCATCGGACTTTCTGTGCGATCGGCCCCAAATTGAAAAGAAGGGACAGGGAGACTTAAGAATTAAGCATGCCCTCGGAAACTAGTAGGCCTACTCATGGAGCAAAAAGGCAAGCTCCGAGGCAAATTTTACCGGAAGCATTTTTATTGAAAAATAATAAAACAAGTCGAAGAGTACCGGTACTTGAATACATGTATATTCTTCGATGCAAAATTCGTCGGCCAGTGCGAGGCCTACTTGTTGACTTACCCTGACGGTAACAACATGCCTGCCCCGCAGTCTCCGAAGATTCTCATTTCGATCGTTATCCTGACCCATGTAGAAGTAATCATTCTGTATATAACAAAATGATTTTTTCCTGACCAAACTGAATCCAGTACAAGCTCCATACAAAGAGCAGATCACGGCACAGTGCAGCTCACGTTGCGTTAGCAAGGGATGAGGAACCATATTATACGTTACTTGGTCGCCGATTCGGACGGGAACCGAAACGAATATCTGTTGGCCGAAGGTAACCTCGTGCAGAAGAAAGAATGTCCAGAGCAGGAACACTGCCGGCGGTAAAAACGTTCGATTCGTGGTCGTCATGGTTGGTCTACGTTGTTTGTGAATAGTGAGGTTTCGCAAATCTGACGAATTACGAAATACGAAATACAACTTCATTTCCAGGACCTAGTGTATTACAGGAGATGGTTGGTACCACAAATGTCCCTCCTGCCAGCGCGTCTTTTAGCATGTCATGCAAGACCGAAAGAGTTATGGTGCATCTTTAATTTTTAAATTTCCACTTCGTACATATACGAAGTGGAAACGAAAGATAAATTTCAAAGTTTACAATACACCGTAACTCTATCGTTCTAACGTCATACGCTAAAAGACGCTCTTGCAGCAGGCGATATTTGTGGTACAACCATTTCCTGAAATACATTACGTCATGGAAATGAAGTCCAATTCCGTATTTCGTACTTCGTTTTTCGTCAGATTTGCGAAACCTCCCTATTTTCGTTAAGTGGTAATGCTCAAATGGCAGGTCATTGTTGCAATTCCTTCTAAATCAATCAGAGTTCGAAATCATGAAATGGCACGATGGAACTCCCAATCCGAAATGTTGAACAAGAGAAAGGCAGTAGCTCAGGCCGGGAGAGTCGAATCTCTCTCCCAGTTTCCATTTCTAACTTCAAATCAGCGTCACCGTATGTTCCACTCCTAACCCGACAAAGTTATCGACTTCTGCAGCGATAACTTACTAGTAAGTAGGTAAAAAATTTACAGTTTTGTAACTTTATTTTTCCTATTGTTGGCCTCCATTTATTAACATTGATCTGTAGGCGCCAGAGATGGCTTTTGTCAAGATTTCCTCAGCGATAATCGGATGAGTAGAATTTTTTCTAATTATTTCATTTTTTGACTCTCTGTTTCACTAATCGATTTAAGTATGCTAGCAATGATTGCTTTTTATTAAATTTTTGATGTAGACTTTTGCGTGTATGTAAAAATGGGATTCGAAAATTGACGATAGGCCCTAATGGAACAAGAAGACTTTTGGGGGGAGGGTTGGGGAGGGCACCCATTTCATGTCTGGTCTGTTTTTAGCTCAGCTGACCAAAGGTGAGCGGAGCTAGTCAAATAGTTATTCAGTGGCGTCAGTCTGTCAGTCCATCACTCCATCTGTCCAACTATGCCCGACGTTTTGTAACCGTAACAGCTAGAGACTCCAAATTACATCTGAAGGTAGCCCTTGGTGAACTCTCCTCGTAAACAAAAATGAGCACGATATGACCTATATTGAGCCCTCAAGTGGGCGTTTTGCGTAAAATGAAAAATCGCAATATCTCAGCCCCTATATGATAAATATGTAGACAACAAGAGGCCCATGGGCCTTGCGCTCAGCTGACGATGACCTGCCAACACAAGAGGCTGAAAGAGGGGAAACGAGATACAAGTAAGAATAGTACGTGTGCCTTTCTAATGGTTAGCAAGCAAAGCGCTCCTCGGAAACCAGTTCTGTGGAAAGGGGTTAATATCACTTGGTGAATCGAAAAAAGATATGTTATCAGACCACTTGGGTAGGAAGGTGTTAATATTTCTTGGTGAATCGAGGTAGATGTCGTATTACACCCATTGGGTGGGAAGGGGTTAATATAGAGTTTTCGCAAATCACCCCCCGAAACGCCAACGCGAACGTCTATTCTTTTGTTCGGTGCTCACTTCGTGGTATCGAACAATTGGTTTGGCGTTCGCGTTGGCGTTTCGGGGGCTCTGCGAAAACTCCCTATTATCATTTCATCACTCGAAAAAGATATCAGACCACTTGGGTAGAAAGGGGTTAATTTCACTTATTGAATCGAGATAGGTATAGTATTACACCGATTGGGTGGGAAGGGGTTAATATCACTCTGTGAATCGAAAATCTTATCAGACCGTGACTTATCAGACCACTTGGGTAGGAAGGGGTTAATATTGCTTGGTGAATCGAGATAGATATCGTATTGGGTGAGGAGGGGTTAATATCACTTCATCAATCGAAAAAGATGTCATCAGACCACCTGGGTAGGAAGGAGTTAATGGGACATATGAATAAAGACTGGCAAATTCTTTTACTTCAGATTTGTACACATTGCGTAGTGCATTTGTATTGCAAAATTCAAGTAAAAGCATTTGCTAGTCTTTATTCATATGACTTGGGTGGGAAGGGGTCAATACCACATAGTAGGCCTACATCCCTTGGTAAATCAAAATGGAGCCTATTAGACCCCTTGGGATTGGGTGGGAAGGGGTTATGTTGAGTGAGTCGAGAGAGACGTAGGCACATCCATGGTGAATAGGGGGCTAGGCCTAGCCTATAAAATCATCATTGCCATTCTTCTTGTTTGACTTTGACCTAATTCTATTTCTGCAACCTAATTCTATGTCTGCAACTTGTCTTTTCAATTGGAATATGCCAGCACTAGAGGCGTCGGACTTTTGCAGGATGTCTTCGGCAAAATTCACGGCGGTCCCGGAATTGGTGTAGAACGGCTAATCGCCTAACAACAATCTAAAAAAATAGTTTGCCCACATCAACGAAATTAGCAAGAGAAAATCATCTTTGCAGACATTAAATTTAATTAATTCGAGGAAGTGTGTGTGTTTTGGATACTTGATGATAATTGTCTGCGGTTTCATGAGCATAGGTATCAGTGGTTGTCGAGATTCGAGTGGAAGTTTACGATATGCCAATTAGTCCTTCTTCATTCTTACGATACGACAGACGGCCCCAGGCCTGTGACGTCATCAGTGACGAGACTTACTGCCTTATTAATTATTCACTGTGAGAGCCGGGGGTAGAGCATGCGATCAACTGTCGAAACTCCCAATACGTGGGTCATAATTGGCAATCACTGTGTCAAGTTAGGTGTGTATGATGTAAAAGGCACTTACCTGGTGTTTCATTGTTTAGTTCTGCCATCCTCCTTCAATCCAGCCGGTTGAAGTTTTGAATGCAGAACTCTTAATAGCGATGACGTCAGAAACTAAAGTGCGGGAAATTCAAATACCCCTGTTTTTTATTTTGTTGAATAGCGCCCCCTGGTGGACAAATGTGACATTACTTTCCCTTTGAAGTGATGTAGAAAATATCACCCATCTATCCCATAACTTTTTGTCTACATATTTACCATAGGGGCCGAGATATTGTGATATTTCATTTTACACAAAACGCCCCCTGGTGCGCCTAATATAGGTCAAATCGCGCTCATTTTTTGTTTGCGAGGAGAGTTCACCCAGGGTACCTTCAGATGTAATTTGGAGTCTCTAGCTATTACGGTTACAAAACGTCGGGCATAGTTTGACAGATGGACTGCTGGAGTGCTGGACTGCTGGACTGACACCATGACGCCACTGAATACCTATTTGACTAGCTCCGCTGACCTTTGGTCAGCTGAGCTAAAAACTGATGGGATAGATAGGTTGATATTTTCTACATTAGTTCAAAGGAAAATAAATGTCAGATTTGTCCACCAGGGGCGCTATTCAACAAAAAATCCGGCGGTATTTGAATTTCCCGCACTTTTGTTTCTGACGTCATCGCTAATGGCAGTTCTGCATTCAAAACTTCAACCCAATCGTCTTCGACTCGGAAGCTTTCGGCAACCTTCGGGCAGCCATTATAAGCACCTCGTCCGTATATAGCGGATTAAGTTCGACCACCATATGGTCGGTGATCAGGTCAGAAGCGATGCGGTTGTAGCATTGCGCAGACTAGAAATAGTTCCCTTATAATTTTTTATTTAACTGATGTTATGTTTGCACAAAATGAGTTATTTCGCAATAAATATTTATATAAAAAACGTTTGAGTGGTTAAAGTGTGCATTTTGCAACGATTTTTATTGAAAAATTCGTATGCATTAGGTGACTGTTTCTCCCTCCCCACCTCGATCACGAAACAACAATGGCCGCCATAGCTTCACCACTTGAGAAGTTCAACGTGCTGTTATAGCGTGACTAACCCTTCATCAGGTAAGGTAACATGCTTCAACTCCATCAGGTAAGGTAACATGCTTCAACCCATTTTTCTATATGTAGCAACATTCACAATGCCTAATTGGTGACTTAGATCATTCAAATAGATAGTTTGAACAGTCTTGTCCTACCGATCTTCATCAAAGTAGATCACGGAGCAATATGGCGCTGTCCGATATACGTCAGAGTTACGATGTTGGCACGAATCGTTCTCTGACGTTCAGATTGAACTTCAACCGGCTGGATTGAAGGAGTATGGCAGAACTAAACAATGAAACGCCAGGTAAGTTCCTTTCACACCAAACTAGACGCAATGATTACCACTTATGACCAGCGTATTGGGAGTTTCGACAGTTGATCGCATGCTCTGCACCAATCTCGTACCCAGAGATTCGTTACGCTCTGGCCGAGGTTGTAGGTCGCTCCACTAAGCCATTTTCACGCCTTAGGTGTGATTTTTGGTATCGTGCAATTTTAGACCGAATTTTAACCACAAATGCGCTGAAATGACTTGAGATGACTTGGGTATAAAATGTTACACACAAAAATGTCCTTAGAAAGGTTTTTTGAGAGATCTGTTCAAGTATTTATTGAGGAAAATCCACAGCACTACCTGGCGCACTGTATAAACTTGGGAGTGAAGCGGGATGCGCCGTGTGTAACGCACTTGCCTGCATTTTGGTTCCCAAAGCCACCGCTAGGGCTTAGCTGTCTCCAGAGATTAGTGGAGCGACCTACAACCTCGGCCGTGCGTAACTAATCTCTGGGTACGAGATTGGCTCTGCACTCGGCTATCACAGTGAATACCAAACTCGTCCCCAGTGGGTTTACGTTCCTACAACACCACTGGAAAGGGCTGACGACTTCAGGAATACTGCGCATGCGCGATATGCTAATTTTGAGGCGAATCACACCGAAGCTGGCACCCGCGGTTTGATGTTCCCAACTAAACTATTCGTTTGAAATTGCTCTAATACTCAAACAACTTCGTGGTTTGGATGTATTATATGGCTTTTTAGGCATATATGCTACTTTTCAGTCACCGAAGAACGAAATATTGTGTGAAACAAACATTTTGGCACGCTGCCAGCGGTTGACCAGAAATTTTGGTCAGGTCGCAGCCCTTGCCAGAGATATCCTCGGATGAGGTAGATCTGGGTACGAGATTGAGTGAATACATGTAAGTAATAAGGCGGAAGTCTCCTCACTGGGTTGATTCTGATGACGTCACAGTGGTCGTCTATCTTCGTCACGACTGTTAGGAAGGGAATTTTCTATAGAGGCGTCACCTTTCGGAGAACGGCCACAACATGGGGAAAGCCTTCCAAAAAATAGCACGGTGACGTAGCTATAAATCGGCGCAGTCGACGCCCCACCTCCACAGCAGAGCCTATAGAATATTATTGACGACCGGAAGTAATCTGGACATGCGCAGGAGGCCTCTACTGTGAATTTATCACACTTCAAATGCATTATTTGAAGTCGCCAGATCCAACTTCAGATTACCAATAGGCTCAAATTGTTCCAAACATGTTTATCAAATTGTTCTAAACATGTTTATCTATTGCAAGACATTGACATTATCTTGATTTTCCCCCCAAGGTATTTACGAAGGATGTAGCGGAAAGAGTTTCTCGACCAACGAGTAGATTGAGGGATCGACTCCCAAAGCTGTGTGGCGCTAAAAAAAGGTGGAGTGCAATAGGCAGGTACTCAAGCCAGTACAGGGTGTATCAAAAAAATGCAATAGTTGGTATTTTCTCCAATATCTATAAATCTAGGATGGATATGACAAATATTCATAAGTCATATTAATCCTGTGGATCTTAGCTTCAAAATGACACCAGTCATGTTGGAATACTGTTGCGCATGACTGATCTAGCACTGTTTAAACAAAATGACCTAAAATTGCATTTGTTGCAGGACGATGATTCCTGTTGTTATTAGTTGCGCTTCCACTACAAACAAGAGGCCCATGGGCCTTGCGCTCAGCTGACTATGACCTGCCAACACAAGAGGCTGAAAGAGGGGAAACGAGATACAAGTAACAATAGTACGTGTGTCTTTCTAATTGTTAGCAAGCAAAGCGCTCCTCGGAAACCAGTTCAGTGGAAAGGGGTTAATATCACTTGGTGAATCGAAAAAAGATATCTTATCAGACCACTTGGGTAGGAAGGGGTTAATATTTCTTGGTGAATCGAGGTAGATGTCGTATTACACCCATTGGGTGGGAAGGGGTTAATATCATTTCATCACTCGAAAAAGATATCAGACCACTTGGGTAGAAAGGGGTTAATATCACTTATTGAATTGAGATAGGTATAGTATTACACCCATTGGGTGGGAAGGGGTTAATATCAATCTGTGAATCGAAAATCTTATCAGAGACCGTGACTTATCAGACCACTTGGGTAGGAAGGGGTTAATATTGCTTGGTGAATCGAGATATATCGTATTGGGTGAGAAGGGGTTAATATCACTTCATGAATCGAAAAAGATATCATCAGATATCATCTCTTGGGTAGGAAGGACACAGTGCTCCTTAACTTCCAGAAAGGTTACAAAAATTGCATTGAAATGAAACCTGTGCCATATTGTAGCCAATAACGTCTAGTTTCCATAACTGAAAGAATTTTAAAAATCTGTTGGGAAAATTTTGAGAAAAGCGAGTTTTTGTATTTGTGTACATTTCCCTGTACATTTGTACATGTGCAATGTACAGGAAAGAATGGAAAACACCTGAAGCTTTGTCTATTGATATCTTAAACGTGACAAAATCAATGGCAATCGGAATGGAATATGTGGTAACCACTACGTAGCCAAGGTGGAAGACAAAATTTGGTTGCGTAATCAGCAGCGCTTGTTGAGTAATAGGTGGCATTGCCCCACTCTTTTACCTCAAATGGTAAAAATTGTCCTATTATTGACGTATATTACTCAGAAACGGTAACTGATTACGCAACTAAATTTTGTCTATAACTTTGGCTACATAGTGGTTACCACATATTCCATTCCGATCGCAATTGATTTTGTCATCTTCTAGATATCAATAGACAAAGCTTCAGGTGTTTTTCATTCTTACACATGTACAAATGTACAGGGAAATGTACACAAATATAAAAACTCACTTTTCTCAAAATTTTCCCAACAGATTTTTTAAATTCTTCCAGTTATGGAAACTAGAGGTTATTGGCTACAATATGGCACAAGTTTCATTTCAATGCAATTTTTTTAACCTTTCTGAAAGTTAAGGAGCACTGTGAGGAGTTAATGGGACATATGAATAAAGACTGGCAAATGCTTTTACTTCAGATTTGTACACATTGCGTAGTGCATTTGTATTGCAAAATTCAAGTAAAAGCATTTGCTAGTCTTTATTCATATGACTTGGGTGGGAAGGGGTTAGCTACATGTATCATACTGCCATGGCCCATCTCCATGTATTTAATTTCAAGGCAGTACTTAGCCTAGGCCTCTCATCTCATGTGTAGGTCATGAGATGAGGTCTAATCAGGTAGCCTTAGCAGGGCCAGGGGCCTAGCCACCGTAGGCCTACAACAGTCACAGTGCAGTGTGAGTGTCACAGTGACCACCACATGTAGGCCTACATCCCTTGGTAAATCAATATGGAGCCTATTAGACCCCTTGGGATTGGGTGGGAAGAGGTTATGTTGAGGTTCTTGGTGAATCGAGAGAGACGTAGGCACATCCATGGTGAATAGGGGGCTAGGCCTAGCCTATAAAATCATCATTGCCATTCTTCTTGTTTGACGTTTAAAACGCCCCCTGGTGCGCCTAATATAGGTCAAATCGCGCTCATTTTTTGTTTGCAAGGAGAGTTCACCCAGGGCTACCTTCAGATGTAATTGGGAGTCTCTAGCTATTACGGTTACAAAACGTCGGGCATAGTTTGACAGATGGACTGCTGGAGTGCTGGACTGCTGGACTGACACACTGACGCCACTGAATACCTATTTGACTAGCTCCGCTGACCTTTGGTCAGCTGAGCTAAAAACACTCTGTAACATTGTACAGGGATCTCTCACTAAGCTCATGCCGATTGCTTCATGAAGAATCTCTTTGCCAGCATTTCTATTTAACGGCCCGCGTTTCGAGTAGGCCTACAATGCAATACAATACAACGTACCTCCCATTTAAACAAATTATAAAAGGCGAACAATGCCAAAAGAGGAATGAATTTCTATTGAAAACAGGTTTAAAGTCAACATCATCGTTTATTCTCCATGAATCAAGAAAATGACTCTGTAACTTATTAGCGTCACTTCTTACCTAATCAAGGTTGAATCTGCGGGGAGAATACTTGTTTGTGTACTTCTAGCTTAGTGCTCGCAGTTTTTGACCGCAAACCGCAAACTAACCACAACCACGTTAAACAACGTAAACAGTCGTGATATGTGCCAAGTTTAGGTCTAAGGTCAGCAGTTCCAACGCCCTCCTGAAGGATGCCGGAGATACTAGGTAGACAGCGTGCAACAGTATCAGAGCTCACCATGTGAGCTAATGAAGGTTTCTTGTTATACTGAATATGGGGAATAACATATTGAAAATCGCACAAAATCGCACACAGGGAAAGTAGAAATTCGTTGCCATAGCAACCATACCTGTTTTTCATTAAAAATGGTTTTCTCCTTACGTTTTTGCCAATGTTGATCGTTTTTCCACGAAAGTTTTGGACAATCATTCATATCATCCAACTCACATTTTCTGGTACATCGCGTATTTCCTCTACTTTCCGGGTTACCATGGCAACGGTTTTTGTTCAATTTATAATGAATTTTATTACTCTCTTGTCACCTCGATTATCTGAAGTTGTTAATAGTAATGCTGTCCCGTCAATGAAATAAAGTTTCATCATGACGCAAGAGATGACGTGCATGCTCCATGCTCCCTTTATACACGATGAACCCGAGAATAAATTGGGTCTATTAACCTGTACATTTGACTTTAAAGGGGTCCTTGCTCCAGTAGCCAAGGTTACACCGACACTTAAAATGAACCTATTGTGTTTGTACAGTTTATTAGAGGCATCTACCCTCGCAACAATGGCGGCAGAACAAGATACGCTTCGGTGAGTAAATTGGCTCTGGCGGCGAAACTAGCACATCTCTGTGACTGAATTTTTGCATGTTGGAAGAGAAAATAGTACTGCACACTACTGTATATCGCATGGCATTGGTAAATCCCTGTTTATGCCGTATTTTGGCCGGGAAGTCGGACACGAAGACGAGGGTAATTCCAAAAAGGAGGTACCCTCGTAATGCATAAAAGTACGGTTGGAATTACCCTCGTCGTCGTGTTCGACTTCCCCGTCAAAATACGGCATGAATAGAAAATTTTCAATGCCATGCGATATACAGTAGTGTGCAGTACTACATGTATTTTCTCTTCCAACATGCAAAAATTCAGTCACAGAGATGCGCTAGTTTCGCCACCAGAGCCAATTTACTCACCGAAGCGTATCTTGTTCTGCCGCCATTGTTACGAGGGTAACCCGGGTTACCCTCGGGTTACCCTCGTGCGGTTGCATACAGTGAAAATGAACATGTGGGGAAAAGAACGTAATTTACACACCAACCACTCTTTATTTATTTACTTAAAAAGTATCACTGCTATTGTCAACCTGCAGAGACGTACATTTCAGCGAATGTGTTGTGCATGTAAGGGTAGATTCATACTTCCTCGTTTTGCGCTTTGCGCTTGTCCGTTCCCTGTGTTTATGTGTGCTACCACTAATAAAATTATTTTTTCTACTACGCACTCACATAGGAAACGGACAAGTGCAAAGCGCAAAACGCAAAGTATGGATAGGCCTTCTGGGGCCATATTCATAAAACCCTGCTAAACTAGCAGCCAACTAGGCCTTAGCAGGCTGCCAAATGCCTAGTTGCCTGCTCCATAGTTTCCTGCTATTTTCACATTCATAAAACCCTGCTAGGGACACTGCCAGGTAGTTGTCAACTAGGACTAGTTGGTTGTTAACATAGCAGTTGGCCGTGTCCCAAACCACAAGTAACAACATGCGTCAGTTTAACTTTCAATAGGGATGGCATGGATTAACATTGTGGCATCTGTCCACAATGTTAACCCATTTTCCCTTATGGTCACATATCACTTTGAACGTTTACGGAGTGATAATTTTTCCTGTTGCAAAGTCAGCCTCATTATGAGATGAAATAATTATCCAAATATGTGTTCCATCAACACAACTATAACACCTGGAAAGTTCCTGATCCTATGGAATCCATCTTTAATTACATCAACTTGCCTTGTTCAGGCAATAACAAAGTTGTTTTACTTTCCCAGATAGTGCTGAAACTCTGTTGACAACTCGGCATGATGTTGACTTGTGAGACTTGGGGTCGCCAAGAACCATTTGAGATGTTCCTCTTGTGCAATACATGTACTATAATGCAATCAGCAGCTGCTGATACGGAAATAGTGCATGATTATGTCTCACTGGACGATCCCTTGATCCCATGATCCCTTCCCGTGAAAATCGATATCTCTTGATCAATTCATCATCAGTACAAATATCAAGTGGATTACGCCTGTCTCTGAGTACTCTTTCCATCCTCATTGCACGATGCACGAGTTCAAGAATTCGTCTAGGCAAACATACAAAATGAAGGATATAGTTGCCAACTAGTGACTTAGAGGTACCCAAGATCACCTCTAAAGTTAGCGGGCAACATAGCAGTCAACTAAGCTTAGCGGTATTTTATGAATAACAACTAGTATCCAACTAGGTGGCAGCTAAGGCTCAAAATAGTTGCCAACTAGGCTTAGCAGGGTTTTTTGAATATGGCCCCTGGTCTTTAACCTTTTCCTCGCTTTCGACGTGCGCCAACTTTTGCTAAACCAGGTGTGAAAGGAATCCAAGTCCCCCCCTGGAATCAAGGCCCGGGCTTATTGTTCAGCGAGTGNTAGTGACTTAGAGGTACCCAAGATCACCTCTAAAGTTAGCGGGCAACATAGCAGTCAACTAAGCTTAGCGGTATTTTATGAATAACAACTAGTATCCAACTAGGTGGCAGCTAAGGCTCAAAATAGTTGCCAACTAGGCTTAGCAGGGTTTTTTGAATATGGCCCCTGGGGCCGGTTGCACAAAACTCATGTTAGCGCTAACATGGTGTTAGCGCTAACATTTATGTTAGATGACGTCAAAATCCATTGTCATTTTACGTCATTTAACATGATGTTAGCGCTAACATCATGTTAGCGCTAACATGAGTTTTGTGCAACCCAGCCCTGGTCTTTAACCTTTTCCTCGCTTTCGACGTGCGCCAACTTTTGCTAAACCAGGTGTGAAAGGAATCCAAGTCCCCCCTGGAATCAAGGCCCGGGCTTATTGTTCAGCGAGTGATTAGAATACATGGCTAGAGAGACCATGGGCCGTATGCATAAAACATCTTAAGTGTAAAATTTCCCTTAAATCAAAGATTTTCTCTTTTAAGTTTTGTCCTAAGAATTACCCTTTTCTTATTTGGTATGCATGAAGAGTCTTAAGGTAAGGAAATTCCCTCATCAAATTACTCCTTATCTTAAGGTACCTCCAGAGGTACCTTAAGTAGATACACGACGGTTCAATGCATGTAGGCCCCGAGTTAGGCCTTGTGGCGTTGGGCATTTTCAGTACAAACTTAAGGAGTTTTCTCAGCCACTAAGAAACCTTCTCTGGACAAGATTGCGCAATCACTTACCAAACCAATTTAGATTACATCTGTTTGTAATGGTCGCTCCGATTGGCTGAGATGTGTGGCATAATTGATAACTGCCTGTAACTGACATCCTTAGAATTTAAGGAAGTTTCTTAGACTTGAGGGAAAATGCTTCCCAAAGGTTTACCTTAAGACGTTTTATGCATATCACTTAAGAAATTTCCTTCTGTAAGGAATCCTTAGCGGTCTTAAGGGAAAAACTAAGTTAAGGAGTAAGATGTTTTATGCATACGGCCCCTGGACCATTCGGATATAACCTTACAATAGCGGGATATTGTTTGGCGGATTTGCATTCCTTGGACGCTGATTCCTGTCACACCTGTCACATTTTCATTTCTGACAAAACAGGTGTCACAGGAATCAACGTCCTAGGAATGCAAGTCCGCCAAACAATAGCCCGCTATTGTAAGGGTATATCCAAATGGTCATGGTCTCCATAGCCACACATTCTAATCCCTCGCTGAACAATAGAACCGGACTTTGATTCCACGGGGACTTTGATTCCTGTCACACCTGCCTTCATATTGTAAGTGCTAACTGCACGACTCATGATCAATTTGTATTGAACTTACCATCACAAATATCAACATTAGTGTTAGTTGGGAGTGTTCCAAGTTTCTTAAATCCTTTTTTACAAACACATGTGTAGGAACCCTCCGTGTTTTTACAGTCTGTTGAATGTGGACAGTTGTGAACAGCATCGCCATTTTTACATTCATCGTAATCTGTAAGAGGTAGAATATTAGGGAGGTTTTGCAAATCTGACGAAAACGAAGTACGAAATACGAAATTGGACTTCATTTCCAGGACCTAATGTATTTCAGGAGATGGTCGGTAGGCCTACCACAAATGTCCCTGCTGCCAGTGCGTCTTTAGCATGTCATGCACGAATGAAAGAGTTATGGTGCATCTTGAATTTTTAAATTTCCACTTCGTAGCTACGAAGTGGAAACGAAAGATAAATTTCAAAGTGTAAATACTCCATAACTTTATAACCTGACGGACGGTATTGATAAAGAAACTACTGGATTCATGCACCACTGAGTTTTGTGGATACATAAAACAGATATAATTCTGGGTTTACTATACACCATCCCCTCCCTACCCCGGCCACATAATAAAAGTGACGGGCCTACATGTATATGTTTTGTTTTCAGTTTTACTGTAAACAACCTTTTGAAATTTCCACAGTCCGAATGCTCACCTGGGACGCAATACATGTATATTGTCTGCTGAGCAGGCATCAGCGAGAAACGACCCTAGGGCCCAAATTTTCAAAGCTGTTTTATCCGAAACCTGTTTTAACAAAAATCTGTTCTAACATAAGAAACATTTTGAATTCATATTTTAAAAAGTGCTTTAAGATAAAACGTTGTTCTTACTGAAACATTGTTTCAGCAGCATTTTAAATGTTAAAATGGTTCTTGCGGCAGTGCCATAGGCCTGCAAGTGCTAGAATAAAAGGCATTTTAGAGTTAAAACGGTTTGAAAAAGTGTAACATCTGCGAGTGTTCCCCATCGGTGAGTGTTCCACTCCTGACCTGACAATAAGGGACGCACAGAGAAACATGTCGATCTGTCTGCCAGCGCTTCCCAAACAACAGAGGGGACACACTGACCCTCAGAAACACTGGCAGACATAACACCGGAGTCTGTCGCTGTGGCAAGACAAGCCAACAGGAAGTTAGACATGCCCCTACCTTGCTCTAGCTAAAACACTTTTAAGGGAGATTCAAAATATGTTTTAGCGTTAAAACCCTCTGGAAAATATGAAAGTAAAAATGTGTTTTCGTCGGAGCGTTTTAAAATTGAAACAAGTTCTAAAATATGATTTTTCCTAAAAACATTGTTTTATCTTTTTAAGATGCATTTTAGCGTTAAAACAGCTTTGAAAATGTGGGCCTAGAATTTTTACACACCAATGATTTGTACATACCAGTAACCTTGTTACTTGTGCAGTCAAGAGGTCTTGTCGTGCCGTCTGTCATATGCATAACACAAGTGCCATCACTATTTTTTGTGACTAGTCTTGCGACCGCTCCGTGGACTGTTGACGGACTGATGTTACCTTTATCATCAGTGTATATAAGGTAATTGGCTTTGACGCTGCCTTTACTGAAATGAGGCAAGTGATGAGAATTACGTATATTCCCTCCGTGAAGAAGTCTTTTAACTACTTCACAGCGAACGTATACACCGTATACGGTTTGACAAATGTCTGTAAAATGCCCACCAGGCGTACACGATACATTTTTTTTTCGTACGAAATGTTTCGTACGATTTCTCATCCAACTATATTGGAAGGAAATATTTCACATCCCGCCGTAGATGATCCCATTTATTTCCTAGGAAATATTATGTTGCAGTGTAAATGCATTGTGTGTGGGGTTGTAGGATTGACCTACATGTATATTAAATGCGGACAAAGAGGCTGATGGCGTTATCTATTGAAAGAAGGTAGCCAGATTTGCGGGTTTGTATATTTTTGGTGTTATATATTTTTGATACAATGTATGCTGCGGATAGTTGGATGGATGGACGGATGGGCAGACACCCACTATTCACCAACTACATTATGTATTTCATTAATCATTGTACTTACCTCAGGCCTATAATAACGACAGCAAGGATATAACCTTGTCCAAATTGGTCAGTGAGACGTTTCATTATCTACACACACAAAAAATTAAAAAAACGATTAAGACTTCTGGCACTTCGCCCATGTTGAAGTTAGGTGAATCATACTTTACATTTACTTGCAAGACTTGGTCAGCACCAAAACCAGAACAAATTTCTTTTAAAAACAACAAGATCGAATCGTTGCTTACAGTGTGAGCGAGCTGCTTGATGAAAGCCTGCGCTTTTTCTGATGCCAGATTATCGTACTCCGTGATGTATTCTTCTTTAAAGGTGACACTACCTTCAAATGACTTGGGTGCTGCAAGAAAATCATAATAAACATGTATCGTACAGTAGAGGATGAAATGGTCCATGGACCATGCGCTCACTGGGTTGGACATAATAGTCTAATTTACTCTAATGGCAGAGGGAGGTACATATCAGTTATTTGAGCAATCTGGGTCAAGTCATTCCCAGGAAAGACTTTGATGATTTTTGGGTTATCCCACCTGGCGGCCATATTGGATGTCCGATCGGGCTGTAACTTCACATGCACATAAATGTCATCTGCAGGGGACCACATACATGTAGCACATTGGAGCGCTTTGGGTCAAGTCGTTCCTGAATTACAGCACTTTGATGATTTTCGGGTTACGCCACCTGGCGGCCATATTGGATGTCCGATCGGGCCGAAACTTCACAGGGACATAAAGGTCATCTGCAGGGGACAACATAGCACATTGGAGCGCTTTGGGTCAAGTCGTTCCTGAGTTACAGCACTTCGATGATTTTTGGGTTACGCCACCTGGTGGCCATGTTTGATTTCAAATCAGGCCGAAATTTGACATGCATGTAAAGGTCATCTAGACTGAGGTAAATATCAAATTTGAGCACTCTGCCTCAAGCCGTTCCTGAGTAATAGCACTTACTTGATTTTCAGGTTACGCCACCTGGCGGCCATTATCGGGCCGAAACTTGGTATTTTTTACAGTACCCCTCCAATGCATGTTTATGCAAGATATGAAGTTGCTCGGTGAAATAACGACAAACTGTGACAGGTTCGTCACTTTTGTCGAACTTTGACCTCTGTGACCTTGAAAAGTAGGTCAAATCAATAACCCGTTATAAATGTTATGTATCCTTATTAGCTACACCTATGATAAAAATTTGGAGATGATCTAGTCATTAGTTCAGGAGTTATTGCACTTTTTGTGTTTTTGGTTTCCCCCACCTGGTGGCCAAACTGAGAGTCGAATGGGACCGAAACTTGGTGTCGTGGGTCATCTGACCTAGGGGTATATATGTACCAAGTTTCAGATCAATACCTCCAGCGGTTACGAAACGTGCCCTGCTAACGGACAACGACGACGACAGACGACGACGGACGCTGTAATAGCTCACCCCAGTGACCTAAAAATGTGGACATGATCAAACAATGAAGCTCAATAATCGACCTTAAGAAGTGAGTTCAGGACCATAGGCCTAGTAGTCATATGAAACGTTTCAAAAGAAACGAGCCAAATGAAACGACCCAAAATGTTTTTAAAAATACGAAAAATCATAACAAAAATACCAAAAGCCTATATTATTTTACATTGTATGAATAGAGGAATGTAGATTACCCGATGCCTTCATGATTTTTATCATCATTTTAGCTTTTTCTGCAGTTTCTTCGCCAGATTTAGGCTGCACTGCGGGGAACGATGTCACATTTTCCTCTCGCCAACCTCGCACCCCTCATAATGGAACTAGATGTAACGCAATCGGGGCGATTGCAAGTATGCCCCCGCTCTGGTGCATCACGCTGAATATCGGGTCACCTGTTCTTGAGTCACGATCCAACCCCCCCCCCCCCAACGTTTCAAGCGGGGTTTCAAGGAAATTTCAACTGATAATTCATTGAGCTTTCTATCTCCTGTTATCACCCAGAAAAAAACTGTGATTTTCTACATGTACATGACGTAACTACCCTGGCCCATTACACAACAACGACCAAATCAAACCAATTGACATTTTAGGGTGTCGGCAAAGGGCAACACTCTCTACCTACCTCGAACACATGAACCATCTTTTTCGTAAAACAGTTTGTTGCACACGCATTTGTATGTCCCGGGTGCATTCTTACACACAGCATTTGCTTGGCACTTCTTGGATTTGCATTCATTAATATCTGAAAACAAGTCAGTGTACATACATGTACATGTATAATATGAAGCAGTAGATCTGTTGTGATCATCCTGTCGTCCTGACCATGTGTTGGTAAACATGAAATGAAATGGTCCTTGGACCATGTGCTCACCTATAAGGGCATGACGGCCTATACGGTACATGTAGGCTAAAATCCAGTTTTCAGGATGGCTGACAGGCGGCAGTATTTTTGATCAGACTGAAATTCGCTGTAGACATAGAGGGTGTACCTAGATACATCTCCATACCAAATTTGACCACTCCTGGCAAAATAGCCACGAAATGTGCCACCCAACAGTGAACATGGTGAAATATCGAACTTTGACCTCCGTGGCGTTGAAAAGTAGGTCAAATCACAAACCTGGGTGATGTGTGTCATGCATCATCACAGTACCTACAATAAAAATTTGGTGAGGATCCGACCAACGGTTAAGGCGAAAGAGCACTTTAAATGTTTTCGGTTTTACCCACTCGTGGCCATGCTGGGAATAAAATTAACGAAACCTGTTGTCTGAGGTTATCTGACCTAGGGGCACATCTGTACCAAGTTTGGTGTCAATAGGCCCAGCGGTTACGAAACGTGCCTGCTAACGGACTACGATGGACGACGGACACCGCATGATGACTGTAGCTCAAAGACGACCTAAAAATGAGGAGTACCAGATATTGTTTTAAGCGAAGTGCCAAAACATGCCAAATACATGTACAACATTATTTTCTCTACAGTATTGGGCGATCTGAGATACAGCAGGAGGAAACCGGAATACCCTGCCAATGATCCAAAAGGTCCCACTCACCAGTGCAAACTTTGCCATCTCCAGAATAGCCCTTGGCACATGCGCATCTGAAACTGCCGTCATTATTGGTACATACTCCGCCCTCAGCCCTCTTGGCACACGTATGGGTGCCATCTGTGCATTCATTCACGTCTAAAATAGGATACATCATTTGTAAAACATCTACGAACTGACGTATTGGATCATTTACACCACTGGCCACAGATATATACATGTATAACTTTCTGTGTTGTTTCTTTAAGTCTTAGCCTCATGGTTAAATCACCTCATAATTAATGCCTCAATCACATTGAGCTAGTTCTCACTATATTCTTGAAAATTCTGCTGAACGGGCTCAAACTGTGTGCGAACGGAGTGGACATAGTGGCAACTTTTTACAGTCTTTTTACCAACTTCATGGACGGGAAGGGTGCTCCAGAATATCGAGGCATTATTTAGCCAAGAGTTACACATTCTAGCCCGTTTTAAGATTTTTTTAGGAGGGGGCAGGATGTTTTGAGAACTACTTCTATGTGACAGGCCCTTTATACCCCCATCACACTGAGCTAGTTCTCAGTACGTTCTTGAAAATTTTGCCGAACGGGCTCAAACTGTGTGCGAACGGAGTGGACGTAGTGGCAACGTTTTACAGTCTTTTTACGAACTTCATGGACGGGAAGGGTGCTCCAGTACATCGAAGCATTATTTGGCCAAGGGTACACGTTCTAGCCCGTTTTACGATTTTTTAGGACGGGGCAGGACGTTTTGAGAACGACTTCAGTGTGATGGGGGTATTAAGGTACTGTCACACCAATTTAGTTCTTAAAACGTCCTATCCCGTCCTAAAAACATCGTAAAACGGGCTAGAAGTGTAATGTTGGCCAAATAATGTCTCGATGTTCTGGAGCACGCCCTTCCCATGTAAAAAGTTGACACTACGTCCACTCCGTTCGCACACAGCTTGAGTCCGTTCAGCAACATTTCCAAAAACGTAAAGAACTTGTCACGGGGGCATAAAGGTGCTGTCACACTGAAGTAGTTCTCAAAACGTCCTGCCCCATCCTAAAAAATCGTAAAACGGGCTAGAAAGTGTAATGTTTGACAAATAATGCGTCGAAGTTCTGGAGCTCCTTTCCCGTCAGAGCCCGTCCATGAAGTTCGTAAAAAGATTGTAAAAAGTTGCCACTCCATTCGCACACAGTTTGAGCACGTTCGGCAACATTGCCAAGAACGTACTGAGAACCAGATCAGTGTGATGGGGCAGGGTATACATGTAAGTAAATGTGACCTGATCAAGCAAAAGTTAGACTTGGCGCGCGGATATGTAGGCCGGTAGGTAGCGGTTTGAAACTGCGGGGAGTCTACATGGCTTGCATCATTTAAAGGCAGTAAATTTTGAATCCCGATGGCGATATTTGCCGTAATTCACCCGACCCGACGCACCCAAGCTCTGTCAAAAAACCCAGAAGCAGTTACCTACCTGAACACGAGACCTGGTCTGGATCAAGTTTAAAACCAGGCTTGCAGGAACATGTGTATCCCCCGTTTGCATCAGGTGTGCACTTCTGTTTACACTTGTTGTCATAAGTTTTTTTACATGGGTCCTTCGCTGAAATAAAATGCAGGCACATAAGCAGAAATAATAAAAAAAACACGATCACAAATGTGTTCTAGACTTTATTCAGGCCAAAACTTTTCACCTTCTTCTAATTAACAGGCAGAAACTTACATCAAACTTCAAATTGGCCATTGTCCTATAATATTTCTGTCCACCAGTGTGGAAAAGATGACCTTTGGTGCAAGAGGTGACAATGTCAGTAGAACCCAGATAGGGTCTTGGGCCCATATTCATAAAGCTACTTAAGTCTAAGTGTGACACTTATCCTTTGTTCAACACAAAACATAAGTATCACACTTTGACTTAAGTATGTCTATGAATATGGACCCTGGGTCCATATTCATAAAACTACTTAAGTCAAATGTGACACTTACCCTTTGTTCAACACAAAACATAAGTATCACACTTAAGTATGTTTATGAATATGGACCCTGGCATCCCGAGTACTGTACATGTAATCAAATGTTCCCCTAACATGCCTAACAATGGAATACAAGTCCTACCAGTACCTGTACACTTGTTCCCATCAGCTGCCAGTGTGTAACCAGTCTTACAAACACACTGTTCTTTGCCATTTGTTTTTGTACACGAGTGTTCACATGACTTCTTCACAGTGCACACATTGTCAGATTTAACTGAAGAAGAACACATAACTCTAACCTTTATGTTTTGCTTTGTTTTCTGTGGTCTCCAACAACACAAAGTAATTTGTATTATGATTTAAAAATTCTTGCCAAGGCTCGTCTTCGACCTGGCTAACTTATGTAATACGCACAGAATTTCATGTCAAACCCACTGAAGATTTCCAAAAGGAATGAAAGCGCTATGGGTATTAAAATGGACTAAAAACCAGCCTAATATTTCTTCATTTTTTGATATCTTTACTCCACACGTCTATTTTTGACTTCTTGAACTAGTTGTACTTTATATGAATTTTCGGCCACAGGGCCTTCATCAGGCTGGCACTTTCATTAGTTGATGGTGAGAGGTGCCTGATGAAGGCCCTGGTGGTGTCGAAAGTTCATAATAAATACGACTTACATGTATTTCGAAATTGGATGGGCTCAGTGTCATATTTGGTCATATTTAGCTGCTATCTAGTAATACCATTGATATGGAATTATGTCCAAATACTGGCAAGCTTTTTCAAGCTTGCGCGAGCTCTTGGACTTTCCTGAGTTCTCTTGGATTCCAGCCTCCTTGGATTCCAGCCTCACTGGAAGCTTGAATTAAGCTTGAACAGTGCAAGCTAATTCAAGCTTTTTACGAGTAGTCTTCTGCCTCACGCACATATTCTACGAAACTTCATCAATAAATAGTGAGAAAATCCGCGCTTATCATTTGTGGACACGGTATCAGGACATTTCCCCCCTGGACATTTGCCCCCNTGATGGCACCCACTTAAGGACCACCCCCATGTCATTCTCAACATTCCCTGTGAAAATGGTGCCATTTCGATCAGAAACCAAGGAGGAGTTAGCGGTCGAACTTAAAGTGCCACCGTCAATTATAATATAGATTCGCAGTGCACATCAAGTTAAATGCACCGCATGTTTGGCACACAACGACGTCAATAGCAGGCTTAGTCTCTTGGCCAACACACCTTGTTGACTTTGCATGGCACATCAGGTGATATTTTATGAACATCATGACATGATTGCCATGACATATCATATCAGTACATTTTGTACCAATTGTCATCAATCATCATCATCGATCAATCGTCATCGGTGGTCATCAAATGTCATTGATCATCATTGATTGTCATTGATCGATCATCATCTATTGATTGTCATCGACCATCATCGATGGTCATCAATCACCATCGATCGTCATGTGTTGTCATCCATTGATCGTAATTGATCATCCTCGATCGTCATTGATCATCATCGATCATCATGTATCATCATCGATCGATTGGTGTCGATCGTGATCGTTTATCATCAATCGTCATCAATTGATTGTCATCAGTCATCATGTATTGTAATTGATTGATTGTCATTGATCGTCATCGATGGCGTTCGATCACCATTGATCGATTGCCATCAATCGATCCTCATTGATCAATCCTCATCGAACGATCATCTTCTATTGTCTTCAGTCGTGATCGATTGTCATCTGTCGTCTTCGATTGTCATTGATCATTTTCGATCATCATCGATCGTCTTCAATAATCTTCAATTGTCTTCAATAATCTTCAATTGTCATCAACCATCAAGCATCATCAGTCCTCATCAATCGATCATCATTGGTCGTCATCGATCATCATCGATGGTCACTTGTCATCAACATCGATCACTCGTCATCAGTGGTCATCAGTCGTCATCGATCATCATCGATCGTCATCGGCTGATCATCATCGATTGATTGTCATCGATCATCATCAATCGTCATCAATCACTATCGATCGATCATCATCGATTGTCATTGATTGATCATAATTGATCGTCATCGATTGTCATTGATCATCATCGATCGATTGGTGTTGATTGTCATCGCTCAGTTGTCATCGATTGTCATCAATCATCACGGACCGTCATTCATCGATCATCACTGATCGACTGTCATTGATTGACCATCATCCATCAATCGACATATCGATCAGCATCATTGACCGATTGTCATTGATCGTCATCGATCGACCGTTATCTATTGTCTTTGATCGTAATCGATCGGCTTCAGGCATCATCGATAGTCCAACATCAATCGCCATCTATTGCCTTCGATCATCGATCGATCGTGATGGATCGCCATCGATCATCATCGATTGATCATCATCGATCAATTGCCATTGATCAATTGTCATTGAACATCATCGATTGATTGTTATCTATTTTCTTTGATCATCATCGATCGTCTTCAATCAATAGTCCAACATCATCAATCGCCATCTATTGTCTTTGATCATCAATCGATCATCATCGATCGTGATGGATCGTCATCAACCGTCATTGGTCATCATCGATCATCATTGATTGATCATCATCAATCGATTGTCATCGATCGATCATCATTGTTCTGCATTGGTCGATCGTCTTCGATCACGATCGATTGCCATCTATCGTTTTTGATTGTCATTGATCACTTTCGATCGTCATCAATCGTCTTCAATCATCTTCAATTGTCATTGATTGTCGATCATCATTGATCATCACCTATTGTCTTTGATTATCAATTAATCATCATCGATCATGATGGATCATCATCAACCATCATCGACCGTAATCGATCATCATCGATCATCATCAATTGATCATCATCGATCGATCATCATCAATCAATCATTGATCGTGATCGACCGATTGTCATCGCTCATCATTGATCGATCATCATCGACCAATCGTTGTCGATTATCTCGATCGATCGTTATATTGAGCGATGATTATCATCGATGGTCATCGATCACCATCAATTGTCATTGGTCGATCATCATCGATTGATTGTCATCGATTGTCATCAATCTTTGATTGTCATTGATCATTTTCCATCATCATCGATCGTCTTCAATAATCTTCAATTTTCATCAACCATCGAGCGTCATCAGTCCTCATCGATCGATCATCATTGGTCGTCATCGATCATCATCGATGGTCACTGGTCATCAACATCGATCACTCGTCATCAGTGGTCAGCAGTCATCACCGATCATCATCGATCGTCATTGACTGATAATCATCGATTGATTGTCATCGATCATCATTGATCGTCATCAATCTCTATCGATCAATTGTCATCGATTGTCATTGATCATCATCGATCGATTGGTATTGATCGTCATCGATTGTCATCAATCATCAAGGATCGTCATTCATCGATCATCATTGATCGACTGTCATTGATTGACCATCATCCATCAATCGTCATATCGATTAGCATCATTGACCGATTGTCATTGATCGTCATTGATCGATCCTTATCTAAAGTATATTCCACCAAACCCTGACCGCGGCAGAAACTCCAGTAGACGTATCAAATTACTCATTGTCAGTGTACCTAAAATGAGATCTCAAGTGGTCTTAGCAGGAGGTCACACTTCAAGCCTGGATTCCACAGTTATCAATCTCTATCGATCAATTGTCATCGATTGTCATTGATCATCATCGATCGATTGGTATTGATCGTCATCGATTGTCATCAATCATCAAGGATCGTCATTCGTCGATCATCATTGATCGACTGTCATTGATTGACCATCATCCATCAATCATCATATCGATTAGCATCATTGACCGATTGTCATTGATCGTCATTGATCGATCCTTATCTATTATCTTTGATTGTAATCGATCGACATCAGTCATCATCGATAGTCCAACATCATCAATTGCCATCTATCGCCTTCGATGATCAATCGATTGTCATCGATTGTCATCGATCATCATCGATCGATTGCCATTGATCAATTGTCATTGAACATTATCAATTGATTGTTATCTACATGTATTGTCTTTGATCATCATCGATCGTCTTCAATCAACAGTCCAACATCATCAATCGCCATCTATCGTCTTTGATCATCAATCGATCATCATCGAGGGTGATGGATCGTCATCAACCATCATCGACCGTAATCGATCATGATCGATCGTCATCAATTGATCACCATCGATCGATCATCATCAATCAATCATCATTGATCGTGATCGACTGATTGTCATCGCTCATCACTGATCGATCATCATTGATCATTCGTTGTCGATTATCTCGATCGATCGTTATCGATCGTCATTGAGCGATGATTATCATCGATGGTCATCGATCACCATCAATTGTCGTTGGTCGATCATCATCAATTGAGTGTCATCGATCGTCATCAATCACCATCGAAAATCATCGGTTTTCATTGATGGACCATAATTGATCATCATCGATCATCATCGATCGGTCGTCATCGATTGATTGTCATTGATCGATTGTCATCGATCAATCGTCATCAATCAATCATCATCGATCGATTATCATCGTTTGTCGTCAATCGCCAAGCGATTATCACCAATCATCTCTGATCGATCATCTTCTATTGTCAATCGATCGTTGTTGATCGTCATCAATCCTCTTCGACGGCCGACCAATAGGCCCAACCATCAGCGCCCCCGCAGTACATTCACAATGCATTGCCCTTTGCATTGCGTGCATTTTTTGTCAACATTGGCCAACAAAAGTCACTTCCAAAAGTCTGATGTGCCTAAACTAACTAGCTACGTGGGCGGCGGTATAAAGTGATTCAAGTCGATAAATTATTGACCACTTACGCCAAAACATTATCATATTATCGTGCAACCCCACGCTGATTGGTCAATAACTGACACGTGAGGGCCACCATGATGATAACATCATGACAAGTGCTAATCTTTTGGAATTAATCATCGATTTTTTGCGATCGCGAGAACGATCGGTAGTCAATATTTTATCGATTTGAATCACTTCATAACGCCTCCCACGTAGCTAGTTAGTTTTGGCACATCTGGCTTTTGGAAGTTGCTTTTATTGGCCATTGTTTACAAAAAATGTAGGCCATGCACAGGGCGATGCATTGTGAATGTACTGCGGGGGCGCTGATGGTTGGGCCTTTTCCGCTTCGCTGATTTTATGCTGATTAGCCATGTGCTAGGTGCGATAAGGCCTATAGTCACGAATCGTCATCAATTTACTATCATACGGTATGCGTGAGGTCTAGGCATGATAGGCATAGCTGCCTCCTTAACACAGTGATAGCCTAATGAAAGGCTTACGTATCCATACGATAGGCCTAGATGCGTCACTGCATAGGCCTATATGCACACCGTTTTGAAATGAGGCCGACCATCCGTGCCGATATGTGTTGAAGGGCAGTGTACATTTATGCATTAGTTGGCACACGTGTGTAGGCCTACCTACCATCACTGACCATCTGCCGTACCGGGCCTGCCGGCACATCACAAATCATGGACATCCATTTATCGCCTTCGATGATCAATCGATTGTCATCGATTGTCATCGATCATCATCGATCGATTACCATTGATCAATTGTCATTGATCAATTGTCATTGAACATTATCAATTGATTGTTATCTACATGTATTGTCTTTGATCATCATCGATCGTCTTCAATCAACAGTCCAACATCATCAATCGCCATCTATCGTCTTTGATCATCAATCGATCATCATCGATGGTGATGGATCGTCATCAACCATCATCGACCGTAATCGATCATGATCGATCGTCATCAATTGATTGTAGTGGCGTTTCTCACTTATCTGTATTATGATACCTTGTGTGGGCATGCGCAATACGTTGCTGCGCATGCGCATGCTTTATTAAGGTGTGAACGTGTAAAGGTCATTGTGGATAATGGCGTGGACCCTGTCAGGTGTATGATTGTGTTGCTCCGAATAAATGGAAGTTGTCCAAGGAATTGAGAAGCCATCGTTATTCTGTGAATGAAGGAAGAACCCCTACATAATTGGCGCCCAACGTGGCTAAACTTTCAGGAGTGGAGGACAGTATATTTTACACTTTTCCTCGACAAAGTCGAACACGCACGGTGAGTCGACTCACGCCGCCATCTTGGCTTCCCAGCCGGTGCAGTGCAGTGTTTACAATCCACTAGCACTGCGGTGTGCATTACTGCATTGCATTAATGTACAGGACTGCGTACACAGACATTGAAATTAGCTTCATTCGTCGTGTGTATGTTGACAGGGTACCCATTCCCGGACAACTACGTTAGCCTTGGAATCTGTGGAATTCGGGCTGTGTTCACTGCGTGTCTGTTCGGAGCAGACGGGAACGGACGTGGTAGTGAATTGTCGTCAATCCTTCGATTCGTCGTTCGTGTATTTTCGGAGCAGTCAGAGTAACTTTTTATTATTGTAACGTTTCATTAAAAAATAAGCCTACAGAATGGATGGCAAAGAGAAAGAAGCCGTGAAAGCTAAATTACGACGTTATACAACAGAGTTTTTGGCAACCTTGTGTGAAATGAATCACATAGACATTAAAGAGGTCAAGTTAAAGGAAGATCGAATTGAAGCCTTGGCTGATCTTGACGAAATACGTGAACCTGATCCGGTCGTGCCAGCCTCTGGGCTGGATGTCGGTGACTTGTTAAGAGGAATCTTAAAGTCATTTGAGGAGTCCCGTCGGGAGGACAATGATTTGTTTCTGTCATCGGTTGACAAACTGGTTGCCACTAGGACGAAGACTACTACTTACGTAAAGATCAAGGAAATGACAAAATTAACCGATAAAGACGACATACATTTTTGGTTCCGAACATTTGAGAACTTGGCTACGCGGTATAAGATTTCAGATGCAGAACGTTCAGCTGTTCTGGAACCATATCTTACTGGTCCTGCTCAGCAGGCCTATTTTTCATTGACGCTCGAACAACAGAAAGATTATGCGATTGTCAAAGATGCAGTCTTCCGTCGTTATCGGCTGACACCAGCTACATATAGGTCGAAATTTCGGAAGGAGGTCAAAACGCATTCCGAGAGTTTTACCGATTTCGCTGCTAGATTGGAAGATTACGTCAAATACTGGTTGTGTCCCAGTGATTCTCTTCTGGCCAACAAAGAATACGTGCAGATTCAAGAGAAAATTGTTTCGGATCAATTCACATCTACGATTCGTGATGAAACCTTACGTCTCAAGTTGATCGAAAAGGAGAGCATGTCGGTTCGGGACCTTGCTAAATTTACAGATGATTATGTTCTCCAACGCAGATTGATCAGGGACGAGAAAAAAGAGGAGAAGAAAGAGGACAAATCTTCGTCAGAGAAGCAGAAATCGGAGAAATCAGATCAAAGGGAATCGAACGGTGGATTTAAGAAGAAACATCAAAAGTACACTGAGGCGTGTTTCAAATGTGGACAGTTAGGACACAAGAGGAAGGACTGTCCGAAAACTGAGGAGAAGCCGCGTAAAGACATGAAGGAAGGGAGTGTTTCCTTTGTGTCAACTGATAGGGTGAAATTAAATTCAAAACAGGATGAGGAGATTCAATCTGTGCTGAATCCTGAGGCCAGGGAATTTGTCTCTCAGACAACTCCTGGTCCCTTGGTTGAGCAACGGTCACCATGGTAACCCGAGAGTTTTGTTCTAGGTTATCAGATAAGGTTGAAATTCAAGATTCAAATAACTTGACTTTGAAATGGTTCGATGGTTCTACCATTACGCCCTCAGGAGTGGTTATGCTTGACATATGGTGTGGTGGGGTTGAATCTTGCGTTGAATGCGTGGTAGTTGAAACCATGGCTACACCATTGTTGTTGGGCCAGAGCTTTATTTATAAAGTTGGGCTCACGGTAGACTTCGCATCTGGAGAATATTGGATCTCCACATTGAAACCCACCATCAAGTGGCCACTCCTGGGGGTTAGTTCATGTGTGGAGCCATCCGGTGACCAGGAACCAGGGTCAGGTTTGGGTGGCAGTTCACCCCCAGCTCAGCCAATCGCAATGGAACAAGACAAACGCCAGTGTGCAGTTCAGGAAATTTTGAATGAGTATTCAGATGTTATTACCGATAAGCCAGGGAAAACCAGAGTTATTGAGCATGAGATAGTTCTGGAAGAGGGTACGCAGCCCATTAAGCAGAAACCCTACAATTTGTCATTGGAGAAACGGAAAGCAGCTGAGAGTCAGATATCTGAGTTGTTACATGATGGTATTATTGAGGAAAGCAAGTCACCATGGCGTAGTCCAGTGGTAATGGTCCCAAAGTCAAGGGGTGGCTTTAGATTGTGTGTGGATTATCGTAGGTTGAATGCCCATACAAAACCTGACTCCTATCCTCTACAGAAAGTTGATAGAATTTTATCATCCATGCATGGGGCGAAGTTCTTTTCTGTACTGGACATGAAGACTGGATTTTTCCAGGTCTACTTGAGGGAAGAGGATAGGGAGTTGACGGCATTCAGCTTGGGCGAGAATCTATACCAATTTAAAGTCCTTCCCATGGGGGTCCGCAATGGACCGGCAACCTTCCAACGATTGATGGAAAAAGTGTTGAAGAAAAAGAAATTGTTAGGGAAAATCTGCGAAGTTCATATTGATGATGTCATTATTTTCTCATGTACTTGGGAGGATCATCTCTTCCATCTCAAACAGGTGCTAGATTGCTTGCGTGAAGCTGGAATAACCGCCAGCATTGACAAGAGTCGGTTGTTGTTAACAGAGGCAGAGTACTTGGGTCATGAGGTTTCTGGAGGGGGTATTTCTACTGCTGGAGGGAAAATTGATGCTATCATCAATTACCCAGCACCCCGGGATCGTCGTGAACTTGACAGGTTTTTGGGCATGGTGGGATGGCTTTCCAAGTTTATTCCAAATTGTGCAACAATCTCCGAACCGTTGTATCAACTGAGAAGGAAAAATGTCAAGTTCAAATGGACTGATCAGTGTGAAATTGCCTTCGAGGAATTGAAGGACAAGTTAATTTCTGCTCCCTGCTTGGCACACCCTGATCCCACCAGTGATTTTGAGCTTCATACTGACGCCAGTGGGGTGGGATTAGGAGCCTGTTTACTCCAAATGCAGGACAATGTTCTAAGACCAGTTGGGTACAGTAGCAGGACTTTGAGTTCTCCTGAACGCAAGTATTCTGCCACTGAACGAGAAATTTTGGCCGTTGTATGGGGATTAG
>NMRB01001089.1:106193-123539 GCA_002633025.1 Notospermus geniculatus | reverse complement strand
TCCTACGGGGGTAAATGTCCGGGGGGCAAAAATCCGGGGGCAAATGTCCGGGGGGGGGGGAAATGTCCGGGGGGCAAATGTCCTAGAATCGCTGCACACACAGACAAAAACTTTAACGAAAAAGGCTGAAATAAAGCACTTCACTTACTTTTACATTTTGCTTTGTCCGTCATATCTTGTTCAAAACCTGGCTTGTCACAACTACAAGTATAGCTTCCAGGTGGCGTGTTGGTACATTTCTGCTCACAGTTGTTGTCTTTGGCATTTTCACATTCATCTTTGTCTGCAGTTAAGTTACAAAAAGCGTGAGTTAAAGCCCGACTGCATGCATTTGGTGACTCTTTCTCCTTCCCCACCTTGATAAGACTGGTCTCCTTTCCAACCTATATATAGCCTGTGACAAAACCGAGGCTGGACTGATACCATGTTGAAACAAAAATGGCCGCCATACCTTCATCACTTGAGAAGTTCAACGTGATGTTATAGCGTGACTAACCCTTCATCAGGTAAGGTAACATGCTTCAACTCATTCTTTTATGTGTAGCAACAGTCTCCATGCCTAATTACTTTAAGATCATTCAAATAGATAGATTTGAACAGTCTTTCGAGCATGAATATACTACGTTGCCTAAAGGTCAACGGTTACGTCGGCCGTCGCAAGAAACAAAACCTAACGCATACCTTTGGGCTTTAAAGTGGCCAAGTTTCGTCATTGTTAAAATCCATCTAAACACAATGATTAAGACTGATTTAAAAATTCAAAAACAGTGAACTACCGTTTACTTACCGGTGCATGTCTTACCATCACCGTAGAAACCAGTTTTGCATACACATTTGAACGATCCAACAGTATTTGTGCACTTGGCATTGGCGTTGCAGTTGTGTTTGTTTTTTGCACACTCGTCAGTGTCTGAAAATCAGAACAGTGCAAGTCAGCGTCGCCATATATTCATCTGTGCAATTTTTTGAATTGCACGTACCATGACATTCATTCGGGGCGTATTACATCTTTTGTTTGGCACATGTTCCAATCTAAATGTAAGCACCTTCTGTCTGCCTGTGCAGGCCTACACACGGTACTATTAGATTATATAGAGTTTTCGCTAAGCCCCGAAACGCCAACGCGAACGTCTGTCCTTTTGTTCGGTGCTCTTTTCGTGGCATCGAACAATGGGTTTGGCGTTCGCGTTGGCGTTTCGGGGGCTGTGCGAAAACTCCCTAGTTTTCTGCAAAGCCCCGAAACGCCAACGCCAAAAATTCTAAAGCATTATACAGGCGGCTATAAAATCAGCAGATAGGCCCTACATGTAACTCGGTACACCGAGTTAACACAACTTATAGGAAATAATTAACTCTTTGACCCCCGGCAATTATTGTAAAACACTGTCTTTTTGCAGGGGTCCGACATGGGTCTAGTAATTTTGCTCTTACTCCTTAACCGTACATCACTTCGTAGCAATGTTTTAACCGTTCATAGAGAAGACCACGCCCGTCATTTACATGTAGGTCGTCAATGAAGCCCCTGCGACGTGACGTTCACGCTCAGCCGCGTTCTGAACAGGCGAGCACTGCCATTCGACCGGGCCAGTTTTAAGCACACTGACGTACAAATAATTTCCTCAAAATTTTCCCGGTGGTGTGGCGTGCCAATTGGACATGTAGGCCTATAGTATGGCAAAAGCCCTTTCCAACAACGTCAATCCCAGTGACACAGCGAAAGTATTTTTGCTCGATTTTTGAAAAAAAATGTCGCTAAATTCGCGGTTAAGAGGGGGGCGTACATGTAGTAATCGAGAGCTTAAGAAATCGCTCCGTTAACGGTAACACTAACGTTAACGTTATTTTTTACATTGCAAATGTACGTCAGAAATAGCGTTAGCGTTAGTGTTATCGTTAACGGAGCGGCTTCTTAACCTCTCGAATAATAACTGAGTTATGAGCAAAAGAATGTGGTAGTGTCGGGCACCTAATTGCTACCGAGTTATCTCGGCCTTGGGCGTCAAGGACCTGTCTCTAAGGTCATTAAAAATATGGGGCCATATTCATAAAGGGTGTTTTTCTCTTAGACGCGACTAACTACCAAAAACGCTGACTAAACAGGGGATAATCGCACGTTCAAGTTAGACAGCATTTCATAAAGAGTGATTAGATCAAGAGACGTTTAACCAACGTACAAAAGTAGACACCCGCGTGCAAGTAACAAAAGAAATGTTAAACGTCCCAAGGGGCTTGTTTATCTCGCGTACAAACTGTCATTTCGCCTTAGGCGCGCTGAAGCTTCGCAGTGAATCCACTCCGTATCCTCGTATTAGGTGCAGAGGAAGCATGGGAAGAGGCAGAACGAAGGAAGCCTGTTGATTTGCGTGTTTTTACAGATCATACAAATCCAGGAATCACGTGCGACAGCATTCAATGCCACTTGCTTCTTCTGATTGGCTGTAGCATTTGAACGTTTGTTTTCAATCACATCTTTCCGAATGTTTCAGCGTCAATTAGCCACATCCGCTGATTGGCTGCAAAATTGTCACAAAGCCTAGTTCATACTTCGACGCAAAACTATCGACGTCCGACGCGCAATCAAAATCTACAGTGCCATGATGCATGACCGGGACCTTTGTTCTGACATGTTACGTACTTCGTTACATGATCTTTCAGTAATGCCCGCAGCAAGAAAATCGGTGATTAAGCGGAAGTTAGACGCGGACAGATAAACGGCCGATTATCTCTTGTTGTGAATTACGATCATCAAGGGTGTTTATCCACACGCGTACAAACCTGGTTTAACCAGCGTACAAAAGTTATCCGCGTCTAGGCTAATCGCGCGATGATCACCCTTTATGATTACGGCCTACCTTCGGGGGAGGAAGAGACATCCGTGAGGAAATTTCTTGCGGAAAAGAAATCTCAGGACAGAGACAGGGTGGCTAGGGCTGTAGCCAGGACGAAACACACAGCGGAGTTGAGAAAACGAAATTATGACAAAAGAAGGAGATCAGTTGAAGTCAAAGTGGGTGACAAGGTATTGTTGAGGACGCATCCCCAATCCGATGCTGAACGGTCATATTCAGCAAAGCTTGCCCCCAGATGGGTGGGACCCTATGTAGTAGAGGAAAAGCTGAATAATGTCAACTTTAGGATTAGAACCTTGAAAGGCTTGGAAACAAAGCATGTAGATGAATTGAAGTTGTACTATTCGTCATAAGTCAGGGGTTAAAATGGAAGGTTGTCTTTAGTCCTCAGCGGTTGCCTTGTCCGTGCTTTGTGGATAGTTTTGTAAGTCAATTAGGTTTTATGAATGTTCCAAATTCCAATTCTTGGTTATAGTAAGATCTTAATCTGGCTAGAGATACTGGTAGTCTTTATGTAATTGGCGGGAGTAGGTTTTATAAAAATCCTTGGATGAACTGTGTAGAAGATTATGTAAGAATATTGATTTATCTATCCCTATTCTTAGGGGGAGGTGATGTAGTGGCGTTTCTCACTTATCTGTATTATGATACCTTGTGTGGGCATGCGCAGTACGTTGCTGCGCATGCGCATGCTTTATTAAGGTGTGAACGTGTAAAGGTCATTGTGGATAATGGCGTGGACCCTGTCAGGTGTATGATTGTGTTGCTCCGAATAAATGGAAGTTGTCCAAGGAATTGAGAAGCCATCGTTATTCTGTGAATGAAGGAAGAACCCCTACATGATCACCATCGATCGATCATCATCAATCAATCATCATTGATCGTGATCGACTGATTGTCATCGCTCATCACTGATCAATCATCATTGATCATTCGTTGTCGATTATCTCGATCGATCGTTATCGATCGTCATTGAGCGATGATTATCATCGATGGTCATCGATCACCATCAATTGTCATTGGTCGATCATCATCAATTGAGTGTCATCGATCGTCATCAATCACCATCGAAAATCATCGATTTTCATTGATGGACCATAATTGATCATCATCGATCATCATCGATCGGTCGTCATCGATTGATTGTCATTGATCGATCGTCATCGATCAATCGTCATCAATCAATCATCATCGATCGATTATCATCGTTTGTCGTCAATCGCCAAGCGATTATCACCAATCATCTCTGATGGATCATCTTCTATTGTCAATCGATCGTTGTTGATCGTCATCAATCCTCTTCGACGGCCGACCAATAGTCACGAATCGTCATCAATTTACTATCATACGGTATGCGTGAGGTCTAGGCATGCTAGGCATAGCTGCCTCCTTAACACAGTGATAATGAAAGGCTTACGTATCCATACGATAGGCCTAGATGCGTCACTGCATAGGCCTATATGCACACCGTTTTGAAATGAGGCCGACCATCCATGCCGATATGTGTTGAAGGGCAGTGTACATTTATGCATTAGTTGGCACACGTGTGTAGGCCTACCTACCATCACTGACCATCTGCCGTACCGGGCCTGCCGGCACATCACAAATCATGGACATTGGCCTATGCCGAGGAAATTGGATGGTCAGATAGGCCTATCGGTTATTGCAACTTATATTTCGGTTTGCACAGTTTTCACGGTTATTTTCGAAGATAAATTGGCATACCGGTACCTTGCGCTCGAACATGTCCAATAGAGTGTCATTCACCAACGAACGTGAACTCGACTGACGGAAAGAACAACACAACCTCGCCACCTCTTCCGTGAGGACCGTTAGTGCTCTCCTGTGGAGTTTTCGTCTCATTGTCTTTGGGGAAGCGTCGGAAATGATCGGCAATTTCCGTAGGCCTTCGGCTCGTATGTTTACATTTTTATCGTGGAGAAAAATGCTTTCAAAGTTCACTTTCTCGGCGAAAGTTTACATTGAGAAGGGGAGGTTATGTATCCAAGACTGTACTTGAAAGATGCGTGAAGGTTTGAAAGTCACATATTCGGTAGTTGTCTTTATTTCCGTGGAAGTTTGTTCTTTTAGTAGTATAGATAACGATAAAATACATTGTGTAAGGGGGTTAGAAATTAACTCTGTACCACTGACTGAATAAAAATGTGCATGGATCATGAAATTTTTAATCGTACCGCCTGACTTGTTCGCCGAGGATGATGCGGCGATTTATTACCTGTACACAGACTGATACCAGTAGAGAGATTCAGATTTGTAAGATNCACTGACTGAATAAAAATGTGCATGGATCATGAAATTTTTAATCGTACCGCCTGACTTGTTCGCCGAGGATGATGCGGCGATTTACTAGTAGTTTAGAGAGATTCAGATTTGTAAGACTACTCTCATGACTCTTGAGGAATTATCAAGCCATTAGGAACAATAACGAAGCATGGTCAGGTCAACGCTATCAACTGGTGATCGTCACCTTCTAGGCCTGAAGACATGATCTACCGTTTCACTCCAGAAGATGAGTTTCACTTTTTATTAACATCGGAAATTATTCCTGTCTTTGTAATAAAAGACATCAGGCTAAAATTGTCCAGGCATAGTATTATCCATACTGTTAGGAAGTTTTCAAAAATAAGGGTTAATTGGACTTTGCGAAATACATGTAAATTTTGACTTTTGCGTGAGGTTATTTAGGCCTGTAGACACTGTTTATCCAAGCGCTTAGCCACCCAATCCAACCCCGATATCGTAGCACGTGAAGTTTGACTTTTCACGCCAAAATAGGGCGCTCTTTTCACAAGCGCTCTACAATGAGGACTCTACCCTCCTAAGTAGTTGTCACCACTCCTGGCATCATCAATGACGTCGTTTGGTACGAAATGTGAAATTTTGTCAGGAACACAACCATAGAAGTTGTAATTGGAGAAGATCTGACGAACCTCTTTATGTGGCGCAAGATACAACCACCTTTAGGGTTAAGCCCTCGACGCTGGTCCTCGGACTGATGTGAATCAACGTCTTCTCCGTTATGGTATTCACCATTCCATTTGGTAGACGTCTCAACAACACTTGACTCCTCGCTCCCTGACTCTGATTACATTTCATAAGTGTTGTCCTATCTTATCACATGAGTGTTGGTATCTTTCCCATTACGACATCCTCCCACAGCAGGGGTTTTTACCTCGCTCCTCTTCATCCGCTCACACAAACCCCTGCTGAAATAGAACAGCCAGTGAATCTGGTGAGGCTGTTCCATACGCCAGTTGCACTCCCTGTATTGGCAGGATAACTTGGAGAATTACATGTACGAATTTCGTGGTTTCACCCCGTTTGACCTTAAAGTTTTGTGCTTTACAAATCACTTACATCTTTCCAAAATTGACTCAATTTTATCACAGAGGTTCTTCCTATGTATAGGAAAGGTTCTTATTTTTTTAAATTGTTATTATGAGTCATAATTATTTAGTATTCACACCCTAAAATGCTGCATTCTGATTGGGCAATGGTTTTCTCACCGCCTCATGCTTGGCTGGGAGACCGAATTTCAGCAGGGCTTTGTGTGGAGTGTATGAAGAGGAGCAAGACCAAAGCCCTGCTGTGGGAGGGTGATCTTCAACCTCGTCCCCAGGAGTATAGTTCGCTAAAACAACCTCGGACCACTCGCTCACTAACCCCTGGAATCAGCTTTGGATTTAACGCATTTGATTGGTTGACAGGAAACCGTCAAATATACCCAAGAACATACCCAAACAAATTTTCAAAATATTTTGGATCAAATCAAAAGGTTACCTACATCCAGGTTTGATGATTTTTTGTAAAAAGAATTTTAAAAAGTACGAGTAAGTATTTCAGATTAATTATTTTGACTTGTGCTGCCACCTATACTTAGACCAAGATTCCTGGTCTAAAAACCAAAGCTGATTCCAGGGGTTAGTGACGCGACCGCCATATTGTCAGAAAGCGAACGACCCCTGGGAACGAGGTTGGATGATCTTATCAGATGAGTGTTGGTATCTTTCCCATTACGATGACTCAGTCGTAGATTTCTTGATTGTGGTTGTCTCATGAAATATGCAACTGAAACCTGTTGCTCACATATTGACTTCGCCATCACCCCATGGGCTGCTTACATATTGATTAATTTGCTTACTATACAAACAAAGATGGGATCGTAATCTGCAAATATCCGTTTTCCTTCATCGATGATAATAGGGAGGTTAAGATGCGTAAAGGATGACGTAGAGATGAATCCTTCTCTGCAGACAGGGCCTACATGTACATGTACGTCATAGTGTTTCCGTACACAGTAATCTGGTGTGATGAAGACAAATAGTACGTAGCCTAAATCGTAGAACATGGTCATCTGCAAATCTAAGCTTACCTACGGATGTAATTTGCTAAAAACGAAATTTTTTAATTTTGTAATTGTGAATCGTGGGCTACGAAATTATTCTTACTATCATTTTTGACTGCCGCGACGTATACGTATTGTCTGCATATTCAGTAGGTAAATCGCGTTACTGCAATGTATTTTAACGCCATGTTTGTTCTTATTTATTTATTTATTTATTCATTGATTAGACTGGCGCAAGCACGCCTCATGGCGCATTAGAGCTGGCAGTAACAAATAAAATAACTATACAGGAAAATAGTGATGACGGTGCAGGGACTGCAGAATGCTCAAATACATTGGGTCATATGAATAAATGCCAGTAAATGCTTTTACTTGAATTGTGCAATACAAATGCATCAGGCAATGTTGTATAAATCTGAAGTAAAAGCATTTGTTAGTCTTTATTTATATGGCCCTTTGTGACAGAAATTACAGACATGACAGTAATAGTAAAAGTCTAAAATAAAAACATGTACGTCACCAAAAGACTGGTGTTCGAAGTTCAAGTTATTTGGAGACCCTGTTTGTAATTGATTAAGCCTATACTGCGGTGTACCCAAAGCCCTTGCTGTCCATTTCTATTGTAGTCTTAGGTTATTTGAGTTTGATTTGGTCACCTGAGCACTCAGTGATCCATTGGCCTGCATAATTATTATGTTATGTAATTGACTTGGCAGGTGTTTGACTGAATAAAAGTGCATTTGGCTACTGGACGTCAAGGAGAACAGTTGTTCTTCTCTTTTATTTTCTCATTTTACCCATGTCCCTCCCTGTCCGAATTGGAACAACCAAACCAGGCAGGGCGGTTGGACTTGGCTGCACAACTGAAGACGCAAGAATGGTACAGTATGCAAAATCTAAAGCGATTTGTACATGATAGCCCTGTTTACACTAACATAGAAATCCCCGGGCTTTTTGAGACCCGGGTCTAGCCCGGCTCTGAAAAATCCCTCCTGAGACCCGGCGCACGTCAACACTACTCAAATTTTGTGACGGGGACCTAAATTAGGCCCTCCAAAAACCATTCGAGCTCGGAGGGGCTTGTTAGCACCGCGTTTTTCATCCCCCGGCCTATTAAGACCCGGGCTTTTAACAGGACGTGTAGACAGAAAAGGCCCGGTGTAACGTTTTTGAGCGTTCTCCATCTGCGAGTGTTCCCCTGCTATTGTCTGACGGAATAAGCCGCGACTCGACAATGGAGGACACACAGAGAAACGTGTCGATCTATCTGCCAGTGTTGCCAGAACAATAGGGGGAACACTGACACACGGAAACACTGAAAAACTTTACATTTGGTTCGACACGGGTTTTTAGCTCACTGGGGTGAGCTATTACGATGGTGCAGCGTCCGTCGTCCGTCGTCGTCGTCGGCCGTCGTCGTTGTCCGTTAGCAGGGCACGTTTCGTAACCGCTGGAGCTATTGATCTGAAACTTGGTACATATATACCCCTAGGTCAGATGACCCACGACACCAAGTTTCGGTCCCATTCGACTCTCAGTTTGGCCACCAGGTGGCGGAAACCAAAAACACAAAAAGTGCAATAACTCCTGAACTAATGACTGGATCATCTCCAAATTTTTATCATAGGTGTCGCTAATAAGGATACATAACATATATAACGGGTTTTTGATTTGACCTACTTTTCAAGGTCACAGAGGTCAAAGTTCGACAAAAGTGACGAACCTGCCACAGTTTGTCATTATTTCACCGACCAACTTCATATCTTGCATAAACATGCATTGGAGGGGTACCTTTAAAATTACCAAGTTTCGGCCCGATTGGACATACAATATGGCCGCCAGCTGGCGTAACCTGAAAATCAAGTAAGTGCTATTACTCAGGAACGGCTTGACGCAGAGTGCTTAAATTTGATATTTACCTCCATCTAGATGACCTTTACATGCATGTCAAATTTCGGCCTGATTTGACTTCAAACATGACCACCAGGTGGCGTAACCCAAAAATCATCAAAGTACTGTAACTCAGGAATGCCTTAACCCAAAGCGCTCCAATGTGCTATGTGGCCCCCTGCAGATGACCTTTATGTCCATGTGAAGTTTCGGCCCGATCGGACATCCAATATGGCTGCCAGGTGGCGTAACCCGAAAAAAAGTGCTGTAACTCAGGAACGACTTGACCCAAAGCGCGCCAATGTGCTATGTGGTCCCCTGCAGATGACCTTTATGTGCATGTGAAGTTCCAGCCCGACCGGACATCCAATATGGCCGCCAGGTGGCATTAACCCAAAAATCATCAAAGTCTTTTCTGGGAATGACTTGACCCAGATTGCTCATAACTGATATGTACCTCCCTCTGTCATTAGACTATTATGTCCAACCCAGTGAGCACATGGTCCATGGACCATTTCATTTATGTAGTGTAAACAGGGCTAGTATGTATTCTTGCATATTTTCCGAGTTATTAGGTCTGTTTGTTTGTATATTCAGTAGCTCAACGCCTGATTTGCTCAGCACACCCGTGCATTCGGTCCTTATGTGCCTCCAGGCTCCATCTTCATCAATAAATACATGTATTCCTCCGATTATCATTCTGACGGCCAGACGTGAGGGAATAATCCATTACTGAGGAACTATAATTCTTCGGCATCTACACTCTCCCCATGCCTGGAAACATTCTCAATTAACCCGCCGGTCGCGCGAAGGAAAACACCTGCTTTTAGCCTGTGTAAAACATCATCAATGCTGTTTTTTATTTATAATGGCTATCATCTTGGCGATGAGATATTGGCACTGGCTTGAGGCAGGATATTTCTTTCAAAATCTTTTGTGTTCTTTCGTAGTGTGACTTTCATGAGTGATCCGTAAAGCTGGTGACAGACTGGCGCGTACGCGGCGCGTCCTGCAATCGTTCCACCAGTCAGACTCTTCGGTAGGTGTTTCGGTCCGTGTTACCGCCTCCCTGATTGGTTGAACGCTTCCCCACGCGCTGCTTACGCACCAGTCTGTCACCACCTGAAGGCTACAATCACATAGAGCTACACGCTTCACGGACACGCCGGTTAACAATGGTTTCACAAAGGGCTCGCGACCGTGAAGCTATTGTTATCCGGCGTGCCCGTATGGCGTGTAGCTCTATGTGATTGCAGCCTAAGGCCAGGTTCACATAGAGCTACACCTACACGGACTGGGCTTGCAAACAAAGGTTTCGTGGGCACGAACCCTTTGTAAAGCCAATGTTCGCCGGCATATCCGTGTACCGTGTAGCTCTATGTGAACCCAGCCTAAGGGGTGGGTTGTCAGAGTGGCGCAGTGGAATCATCGGCGCCTGTCACCTTAGAGGTTCCAGGTTCGATTCCCTATCAGACAGACTCGGTATTCATGTGACAGAGAGGGCGACATTTTCTGGCAGCGCATCATCGTTGGCGTTGGCGTTTGTCACAGTTGGCCTAAAACACTCTAATATTCATTTTTACCTTCACAGAGGGATTTGCTTCAAATGTATAAAGCTAATTTCGCGAAACTGTGAATGGGCAAAATATCTCAGAAATTGTATTGAATACATTATGTTATTTCTTACAGATATCCATTGAACGGCTGCCAAGTTGTAAGGATATAGACGCTCGTCATACGTGCGGACGTGGTACAGTTCAAGGTATTGCCATTACCATGTAACCGAGTCGTCCCTTTGGAGGTTCTCACTGAAAAGGATGAGAGGGAGGCCTATAGATCGGGCTCTGCTGGGAATATACCTGCTGGGACTCGTTTCAGGGGTCGTACCATGGGGTGAACCAGGTAGGATACATTATATTACTTAGTACTCTGGAAGATTTTCGTGTTTTTTTTCAGGTATTTTCCTTCATACGTTTTCTCATCGTCATGACTCAAATTTCTAGTAACCAAAGGTCTGCCTCAGACTGTGATTTTGGTGTCGTTGAACCCAATATACTGGGGAGGTTTCGAAATCAAACGATAAGCCAAAACAGACGACAACGTTATTTTTCATACTACACATTAACCAGATTTTGCATTGCATTTTCGGTACAAAAATAAAGTTGTCGTTAACGTTTACGTTTATCGTTTGATTTCGAAACCTCCCTACTAGTAATACGGAGGTTTAGAAATCAAACGATAAACGTAGACTTTAAACTTTTCATGCTACACATTAACCAGATTTTATATTGAATTTTCGGTACAAAAATAACGTTGTCGTTGGCGTTTACGTTTATCGTTTGATTTCTAAACCTCTCTGTAGGGAGGTTAAGAACGTGAACGATAATTTAGCAAATTTTCGACCCCAATCGGGGTCTTCCTCAGGCACTTTCTCGAATATCCAAGGAGTAAATGAGCTGGGTCCTTATATATGCATTAAAGAAACCCTGAAAAAAACAAATAGGCGTGAGAAATTGAAAAAAACAAATAGGTGTGAGAAATTAAGGGTGAAAAAGGGTGAGAAATGGTTCACCCTTAATTTGTCACACCTATTTGTATTTTTTAAGGGTTTCTTTAATATAACTTCTATACCTTTAGGACCCAGCTCATTCACTCCTTGGATCTTCGAGAAAGTGCCTGAGGAAGACCCCGATTGGGGTCGAAAAGTTGCTAAGTTCAGAGGCGACCTTCGTGTTATATCGTTTACTGCGACGATATGTCTATTACAGGGATTTCGTTCATTCAGTGTTGTAGCTTTAGACATATCCATAACCTACTGCTTACTTAATATTTGGATTCCCACGTGCTTTATTACCGTGTGTTCGCTATATCACACAAATTCAATTGCAAAAGTCACACACGTCCCAGGTGCCACACGGTCGATAAAATATACATTAGAACATACGTCTAGCAACAATTGGGACGCGATTACCGCGAAGATTGCAAATGTAATTGAGTGTAAGATCCTTCATTCATACTTTTGGCGACAGCGGGGGAGGTGCCGGGTTTAATGGAATATAATCAGGAAATAGGACGTCATGCCGCTTGTTGATTCGTGTATGTGGCTCGAACAACCAGTGGGGGTCACTTAAACACACCCGATAATGAAACAGTCAGACCCTAACTCACGGCTCCGGAAGATACGTCTGTGATCTTCACTAATTAGGCGAGATTATTTCCTGTGATTCACTAATTATTGTGAATGAGAATCTTCTTTTCAATTTTATTGCAGAGGGGAAAGGATAGGTTTAACAATAATTTTATGATTCTGACAGTTTGTAACACAATGTTGTAATTGTAGTGCGCCGTGTTATGCGACACGCCTATTCTAACTGGTGAAAAGAGAGGATATGTAGAGAGGAAAATATAGACGTGTTTTCTTTGTGAATGAATTTTGGGTCAAGTTGTCTTGCTTTTATGTGATGAGAGGGCAGAACGTTAATAGATGCTGTCATACAGTACTGTATGACAGCAATTTTGCTGTCTGAGAGCAATAATTGACTATCTGACAGCAAACTTTCGATAGAAAACTGTCATGTGGAGCGGCGCCTTTATTGTAGTGCACAGAGTTGACTGTACAGGGCGGCAGGCATAGGCCTACTTCCACAACCCAAATCCCAGCACTCCTGCCGATTAAGGAGCCCTGATAGCCGAGTGGTTATCACGTCCGCTCACCAAGCGGCAGGTCCAGGGTTGGAATCCAGCCCGGGCCATACATATGGGATTTCACACTTTGCTTTGCAACTGAGTTGCGTTGCAACTGGGCACTCGATCGCCCACTCGCCAGATGTGATTTCCACCAGTGGCAAGGATGTTGTCAATTTCAGTCGGCAATCGGTCACTGGAGTTCCTTGCGATAGTATTCGATCGCAGGTAGCAGGTTGCAAAGCAAGTCGCAACGCAGAAATTTATAGCAGTGAAGTTTAAAGCCTCACTGTATTTCAGAAAGTGCTTACGTCCTCCGACGTTAGTGTAGTGTAAAATGTATTATACTCTATCTGAATGCATTAGAGCTCTGCCTGCAGTTTTTCCATTGTATGCTGAAAACTAGGTCTTGATTCTTTGAAATACATATCAGGCAAGCATTTTGGGGACCATCAAGAGGCTATGAGACCTCTACCTTCACACTCCTAACACTTTGAAAGTATCGTAAAATTCAATACTGCGAGTCTGAGGTAACGCGAATTCGTTGCTGAGGGGTTTTGATAGTGTACTCGAAGGAAGTTTCGTAGTCATGATGAGAATAAAACAGTTACCACACGGCACATAAATTCGTCATATCAAGGAAGCATTCGTAAGGAAAACAACGAAAAAAAACTAAAAGAATCTTATACGACAACAGTGTTCGGTTATTTTTCTCGTCATTTTTTAAGAATATGGCCTTTTTACGAGGAACGTCTTATCGACAATGCACGCCTTTCGTCTGTGCAAACCCCGAACATTTTCCCAAGGTGATGCTCACAAATAACACTTGCCGCAAAAACACACCTGGTGAGAATCCTATTATTTGAAAATGTCTGTAATTTTCATTTGCTTAGTCCCCGTGGTGTTTGGTTAATGGCTCTGCAAGCCATTTCAAAACCACGGCTGCCCATTGATGAGAAAGTATAACAAACCTTTACAAAAGTTGGGAAAATCTTTACTGCGTTGCACCGACCAATTACGACGTGATGTGCACAAGTTCGTTGTGAAGTTAAGGTGAAACGCTCTGGCGTCTGCTCCTTGCAACGTTGACGTGTTCTCTGCAGGTAATGGCGTGCATTTTCTATGGGAAATGTACTACGGTGTGCATGATTTCTGGTGGGTTTGTTGTAAAAGTGAACACTTGTCGTGCACACCTTGCGCTGTAAATAAAGCAGGAATGTATTTATGAATGACACTGTGGGGTGTTGAATTCGTCAACCAAGACGATTCTACCTGAGGTGAAGAAAGGAAGAAGTCAAGACTGCCGCCTGTATTACCTTCACAAGCAATTATATTTTTGTCTAATATGAAAATGTCAATAGGCCTAGACATGTGAGCGCGCAGCGCGTCTGGGCGGGGGGAGACCCCCCGAACCCCCTTTCTGGGGGAAACCCCCAGACCCCTGGCCTGATAATTAGTCCTGATAAAGTCACTGGACGCAGTACCAATAACGCCAGTGCCATGTGCTCCCACCAAAACTGTGTAGTGAGACGTGGAAAGATTCCACCAAAACTGTGCAGTGAGACCTGGAAAGATTCTGACGTCGCGCTTAGCAACGCCGCAGTGCAAATGGCGGCGATGTGTGGAATGACTCATCTATATCATTACCGGCGTCGTAACCCTGTTGGATTTTTGCCGGAGGTAGGCCTATGGAGTACACGACAGGCTACTGTCCACCTGTGTGGGGTCTTTTACTTGCCCTGGCATAGACACTCAGATACAAGGGACCACGGCTTTTAGTCCCATCCGACGGACCCTGCATTAATAGGGAGTTTTCGCAAAGCCCCCGAAACGCCAACGCGAACGTCTATCCTTTTGTTCGATGCTCTCTTCGTGGCATCGAACAATGGGTTTGGCGTTCACGTTGGCGTTTCGGGGGCTTTGCGAAAACTCCCTATTAGACGCCAACGCGAACATCTAATCCTTTTGTTCGGTGCTTCGTGGCATCGAACAATGGGATTGGCGTTCGCGTTGGCGTTTCGGGGGCTTTGGGAAAACTCCCTAATGTTTCACAACCCGCGCCGACCTATTGTACAGTTTGGTAGTCAAGAGCGCTATAAACCACTCGACCTGACCGGGCTTAGACTCGTGCTGTTAAATCATCACTTTTTGATTAAATCCGTTCATTAAAACAGTCGAAAGTTTATTGAGAGTATTTTAGAAATATGATGGGCACTTTATTGAAAATAAGAGGCACAAACGGAGAAAGGATAAGTTGAGTAACAACGGTGAATTCGTTATATCGGGTCTGGAATGTCTCCCTCACTGTGAGAACGTTACAGCATTTATGGTTATAGCGTGTTTTGGGCGCCATATTTGCTTCACTAGAGCAAAACCGACTCTTTGGTAGATTTGCAATGCATTCTGGGTACCTTTCTCTCGCGCGTGCGTGTTGTGTTAAAAGCGCTTCGCCGCCGCGCTGCGCGCTATAAGGGAGGTTTACACTAATCCCTCGCTGAACAATAAGGATGGACTTTGATTCCAGGTGGACTTGGATCCCTGTCACACCTGCCTTTACAGATAGGCTATGTGCACACTACATGTAGGCCCACATGTAGGTCACGCCGAAACAGGCAGGTATCGCGCCGTGCTGCATATGGAATATTGGGCTTTCTGGTAAATTAGATTCGTAGAGAACTTTAGGGACCAATAAATTGATGAATTATGGAAAGAAAACCGTTCTAAATTGGTTGGAAGTCGGACGTAAATCTGACGTGATAAAAAAACTGGGACGTTGATCGGAACAGAAACCAGTGAAAACTGATTCTGGTTTCGCGTATCGTCTTCAGACATTGATACCCGGCAGACTATTCATCTTTCTATAATTGGACTGATACGGCGTTCCCGCAGCATCCGAAGACAAGTAGCAACCACCATCTTGGGAAATAATTAGACTAATTTGGTCGGCATCTAACCGTATATATTGGCTGATTGGCATGCTCAAGTTCCGTATTCTCGTCTGCGGCAGACGATTTTTCTGTTATATCGACTTCGGGGAGTTATCAAACTGCGAGTTTGGGGCATAGACACTTCTTTCATTCCTTGGTAGGCTAACTGATAAAAGTATTATTTCAGCAGGAGACACACAGTGCGATCGCCAACCAATGACATTAATAGCTACTCATCAAACCATAGTGGTGTAGTGGTTCGGGCCTCCGACTAGCGGTCAGAGGGCCCCGGATTCGAATCCCACTGGGCGTGAGACTTTGGGCAAGTCTCTTTGCCTCACTGGCCTCTCTCCACCCAGGTGTATAAATGGGTACCGGTCGGAAACGCTCGATTGTATAGCGCTGAATGAGCAGCTCATCTGAGTTCTACTGAAAGGATTAGACGGGTTAAAGTGTAAAGTCGGATGAGAACCATTACCGTAGTTGATATCAGACTATAAATCCAAACTTTAACTTTAATACAGGAAGAAACTGGAGACCCCGGAGAGTTTGATATTACCGGGACCCAGTTTCTCCTGTTGTTAATGATCGGCAGTGCTGACTACACTTCACCTGTTTGTGATGTGACCATTGTTTCTTCTGATCAGTTGATGCAGTCAGTTCCATCGTAGCGCAGGCAATCGTACACTGTTAGAAATTTCTGCAATATTTTTATAGAAATTGCCTGCAGCATTGTTCAGGAACTTCTGTAAATTGACATATGGTGTGATTTATGTGTTCCTGTATTAGTTGGACTCAATTGGACTGTCCAGAATGATGCTTTCTGAGAACGTATTAAAGTATAATTTGGTCAGCCTCCAGTCAAGTCTCTGTTAACAATTATTTGAGTCTGTAATTTTACAGATCACGTCCTAAAACCCTGTTGCAGGAATTTTCTGTAAAATCCTCTGTTTTTTTCTAACAGTGTAGGTAGGTGTGACCTGACATCAGCATAACACGTATAGGGTAATTTAGTGCAAAGAATCGATTTTCAAGGGCGTCTCGTGTCTCCAGTCCCCTTGTCTTTTTCTACACATTGCCACTGGTCATACCGGATAGGACCGGATTTTCATCCATATAAATTCATCTTTCAACCTTTGCCGTAGGACAGATATCTGAATGTTCTCGGGGCGAGTTTTTCTCTATTAACGGTACACAAAACCGTCTTACTTTGCCATGAAAAGCAAACAGTCAGACACAGGGAATTTGCTTACAGGATTTTTTCTATACCATTTGCCTTTATTAAGATATGGCAACAGTCTCCGCCTTGGAAACTTCCCTGAAGCAACGTCTGTCTGCCGGATCTATTCATGTCAATATGACTCGGCATTTTTATTCAAACTCTTCTCGTCTGTTGAACGAACGTTTCTGTTGTAGATTATTAAAGGGAACTGGTCACGTCAGTAAAATATGGCACGAAGAAAAAAATTTGCGCCCGCAAAATTTTGCGGGCGGGAACTTTTTCAAAATTACAAATTTCTGTATTTCAGTGCATTTGATTCATAGACAGGATTAAATCTGTGCATGGTTGACTGCTATTTTCATTGAAACAATTACACAGGCTGACCTCTGAAGGTCGGTCCTCCCCCCC
>NMRB01001089.1:72729-89738 GCA_002633025.1 Notospermus geniculatus | reverse complement strand
TAGTGGCTGCGCCATCTGTAGCCGCGCGAAGAACTAACGAAACACGGGGATTTCGAAAAACACGGCGAGCTTGCCGTCTTTCAAAAACCCGTGTTTTTCAGAGACAGGTTTCTTTAAGCCAGGTCGTCAACCGAGAATTAACAAGGTCTAACTGCATTTTTAGCTTGACCCAAATTCCCTGTGCTTCTAGTCCCTTATAAGCACAGGAAGTTAGGGTCAAGTAAAAAATGCAGATAGACCCAGTTAATTCTCGGTTGACGAGGTGTAAAGGGAAAGAATGTCCCCAGGAAAAACTGTCCCAGGAACAAAATATCCTATTGTTACATTCTAATCTCTGGGGATTGGTTTTCTATAGTCATGCCGCTTATTCCGTCATTCAACAATAGAAGTGGACACTTTTTACAGGGGGACACTCTGTACCGTTACACCGGCAATTCATAGGTGTGACTGCAAAAAAACCGGGGATTTTATGTACTGTAAGCAAGGCTTGTAATATACAACTTTTAATAATGTTGATGAAGGAGTATGTAGAAAAAAAACTATTCATGTGTTTTGAAGCTCCTAACCGATGAATAAAAAGTGTTACATGGATTCCTTATTGGACTCGGAGTTCTTAATGCGAGACAGACTCTTAATAATTAATTATGTCTGCGGTACAGGCAATCAGGAACGTGACCCGTTCGGATGGATCGGGATGAACTACACGGTGCACCTCGTATATTTTAATTCCAAGAAAATTAAATTCGCTGCCATCCATTCGTAATTCGCAAACAGATGATGCTCTCTCCGATATAAAGAAGCCCAATTCAATTTGTCGAAATGACATTCGGAAATTAATCCACAGCGTCAACGGCAATAGAAAATGGAATGAATTTTGTGTGTTTTTCAACAGATAACTTATAGGAAATTTAAAATTAAACTGGAGAATTCCCAAATATTCAGTGTCACAGAATGAAACACCGTTAAAATCATTCGCTTAAATATTCAATAAGGTTGAACAATATAATGGATTGTAAGTGAATGAAGCGGCATCGATTGCTTTGTTAATTTCCCGTGCTAATTGCATCTGTGACAAAAGCGAACTTTTAAAACGATACACATTCCAGGCGGTTTTCTGAAAAGTTCAAGCGAAGTTGGGCAGGAGTGCCTGTGCAAATGTACAAATAGTTGTACATTTTATACGCGTCAGATGGGCGGAAAAACAAAATGACAAAGTTCGCATCCTTTTAGAGTGGTATTCATATTAGATATTCATTATATCTCAACCTTAATGGGAGTTCTAACGCCTAGAAGGTTCTGATTATAGTCAATGTTTTTCTGGTTCCCATTTTTGCAATACTGTGTGCGTATAACATTTATTACATATGCGTAAGAATGGTATAAATATGCAATGAATTTCCACCGTACGCCTGCTGAGGCGAGGGTACAAATTCATTGCATGTCAGACATGATGATAACGATGTTATGGACATATTTTAAAGACGCTACAACCATTCTAAGAGAGTGCACATTAAAAACAATTGATTATGGGGATAGTCGACGTATTATAAAATAAATACATATTAGGCACAAAGGAATCAAACATAAAGGTTCAACTTACAAATTTAGCATTTTACAAATGTGGACAGTATCCCTTTAAGCCTCAACAGATTTGAATTCTGACTCTTCCATATGATCGGCAAGACTCTTCATGTTTAGTGCAAATTTTGAATTCGGACCAGTTGATCTTATGATTCAAAAGAACTGAATTAATGAGAACCCCACGAACGATGAGAGCGCAGGGTCATCTGTGTACATTTGAATAGGCCAACGTACATTTGCACGTGGAACACTAATTGTGCTGGAAATAGCCCTGTTGTCCTAAAAAATGGAATTCAAGGCATCAAGTTGACAGATTCATGTACCCCACTACCATAAAAAACGTTGAAGCCCCTGCGTATTACGTAAAGACGAAATTCAGGCAGTGAGAGACATCTGGTGGCAACACATGAAGTGTATCCCTCAGTTACTTCATCGTTCGCAGTTAAACCTTTATGTTTGATTCCTTTAGTATTCTTTAAAGCGCCACGCTATGCATCCAAAACTGAATTTCTCGTGACGCCGTCGTAGTGCATCTCATTTACGGTGACGTCGTTCATAGCATTATACACACGGTCGGTGTACACCATTTACACACAGAGCTAATTCATGGTGGTGAGGTTGATCGTGATCTTGTGTCAATGCATGCTCGACAAGACTGTTCAAATCTATCTATCTGAATGATGTAAGTTACCAATCAGGTATTCTGTGTGTTCTTACACACACGCGAATGAGTTGAAGCATGTGTACCTTACCTGATGAAGGGTTATTCACGCTATAACACCACGTTGAACTTGTCAGGTGGTGAAGCTATGGCTGCCATTTTGTGTCAATATAGTATCAGTCCAGCCTCGGTGTTATCACTGGCTATATACGGCTGGACAGGGGACCAGTCTTATCACGGTGTGGAGGGAGAGTCACCTAACGCATATAGTCGCGCTTTAAATCCTGAATCTAGAGCTCTACTGACAACATTGGGCGAATTTAATGTACTGCAGGAGGAAACCGGAGTGCCCGGAGAAAACATCCGCTATCATGAAGATCGAATAGGACCAGCGGGATCGAACCAAGTGTGATAGAATCTAATGTCCCCCGATATGTAATGTCCCCCAACAATACATTTACGGATTAAGCGCACCATTGAATTGGACTCCAGAGAGACCATGACCCTTAATCCTGTGGCAAACAATGCAGGGGGACATCAGAAGGACATGGACATCAGATTCTATCACACCTGATTATCTGACAAAACTCACAGTACACAAAACATGACATAACTTCTGATTGGCTTGACTGATTTTGATGAAATACAGACTATTTTTGTAAATGTAAAGCGTATTGAGCAGTTACTGGGAATGCGCTAAAAACGTGTAAGAAATCCATTATTATTATTATTTATTATTATTTTTCATGTAAGAAAATCCTCTGTCCGGATCCAGAGCAAAACTAGATTAGTCTGCCCATCATGAAACAGGCGTAGCGATGTCACAATCCTTGCTAGTCAAGCTGGAGGTTGCTTTGTTGCCCTGGACATTTTTTAGACACCTTGTATGTAGCAATATTGCTGTCAGCAACAACAACCGGGACGAGATGCAGCCCCCATATATTGACAATAGGTGAAATGACATCTATGGGCACTAAGGAGAAAGAGAGCGAGGCGCCCAGAGTGAAAGAAGTGGTGGTATTCTGTTCTGTTCCTCAAAATACCATTTCTTTCACTGGTAATGTTGTGTAGTGTTCCATATACCAGCGTATCCACAAAAAGACCAGGAAACTGGCCCGAGAAGACATTAGGGAGGTTTAGAAATCAAACGATAAATGTTAACTTTTCGACAATGTTATTTTTCACACTACACATTCACCAGATTTTGTATTGCATTTTTGGTACAAAAGTAACGTTGTCGTTAACGTTTTGCGTTTATCATTTGGTTTCTAAACCTCCCTAATATTTGGACTGTTAGGGTGGCGCAATGGAAACATAGGTGCCTGTCACCTCTAAGGTTCAGATGTGATAGAATCTAATGTCCCCACCCGCCTGATGTCCCCCTGCATTGTTTGTCACAGGATTAAGGGTCTTGATCTCTCTAGAGTCCTATTCAATGGAACCGCTTAATCCGTAAATGTATTGTTGGGGGACATCACATATCGGGGGCCATTAGATTCGTTTACACCGGTTTCGTTNTCCCCATGTTGTGGCCGTTCTCCGAAAGGTGACGCCTCTATAGCAAATTCCCTTCCTAACAGTCGTGCAATGGAAACAAAGGTGCCTCTCACCTCTAAGGTTCAGGTGTGATAGAATCTGATGTCCCCGTCTTTCTGATGTCCCCATGCATTGTTTGTCACAGGATTAAGGGTCTTGGTCTCTCTAGAGTCCTATTCAATGGAACCGCTTAATCCGTAAATGTATTGTTGGGGGACATCACATATCGGGGGACATTAGATTCAATTACACCGGTTTCGTTCATTAAATTGAGTGCGACTTTGCTGACCCATTTTTAGGGACACCCTGTATAGTATTCGATATCCAACACAGGGCAAAAAAACGACACACAAGATGATAGTAAAAGTAAAGTCGTCTCCGAATTTCGCAGATTTTCGACCCCGACCGGGGTCTTCCTCAGGCACTTTATAGTAGAGATCCCCTTTCACTTCTGGGATCTCTCCTAGAAAGTGCCTGCCGGGGTCAAAAATTTGCTAAATTCGGAGACGATCTGCATAATATTCGCGTACAGGTTGAAAAAGAAACGAGGTAGCAATCACCGTCACCAGCAAAAACACTTAATTTATTGAATTGTGGATGTGATCAAGATGCGTGTTATGCGACTGCACGCATTGTTTCGTGCCGATTTGTAACCAGCAGAAGACAATTAATTTTTGATGCTTGCAGTTTTATCACGGTTTCTCGTGAGAGTTAATTAGAGATTTAGCGCCGTTAGAATCGCTAGGAATCTTTTATTCCTGAAAATCTTGGCAGACGCTGGGTCTTTTTTAGAGGCCGAAGTTGACGCCCGAATACATGGTGGCTCCCAAAACGCACAAGCACAATTCCACTACCCAGAGCCCAAACTGCTCATAGCAAAGGTTGGAGAATCTTTCTGTATTTACGTTCAAATGACCTCGACGCCATGTTGTTTTTAAGCGGACCATACATGATCAATTTTATTGCACTATATGATGATCAAAATGGGCAATATTATTGCCAATCTTTCTTCCATCCATTAAGCCGCCCAAACACGATGAATATTATTGCACAATATGGGGCCCAAGATAGGCGCATGTACTTCTGACACGATGGGTGGAAGAAAGATTGGCAATAATATTTCCCATTTTGATCCTCATATTGTGCAATAATATTGCACGTTTATGGGCCACTTTATGCCAGAGAAGCACACGACGTCCATTTTGGGCACCATATTGTGCAATAATATTGGGTGGTGTATGGACCGCTTTATACCCGAGTGCATTTCCACATCCAGTATAAATATTCACGCCGACTGAATCGAATGAGGAATAGCCCGATCCTGTCGGATAGTCAGACATGCCAAGTATCAATGTTTATCAAGCCATTATAGACGGACACGCAATCACCAACCACGGCGCTCTAAGACCTCGCTTCCACAAATAACACAAACGTGTGGATTGTTTGCGCTGACTGAAGAAATTGATCCGGCCGCAATGTTATGTTTGTTGTATGTATCTGACTGCTTCCCGCCAACATTCTTTCACGACACTACTGGCACCGGATTTCTTAACACCAGGCTATTGCATTTGCGTGTCTAGCACTCAACCTCGTCCACAATTCTAGCGTCCAATGGAAATACCTAGTATGTCACATTTTGTTGTTTTCGAGAAAAATGGGTTTATGTGGAATGACAACCTGGAAGAGTTTTGTTGTGGAAAACACTCCTAATTAAAAATATGTCATACAACAGGATTAAATGCAATTTGCTATGTTTTACTCTGATTTCATGCTGAATGTGCAAAGGTAAAAACATAGTAAGTCACAATTCTGATGACTTAGACGTAAAAACCGAGTAAGTGCACCACTGTCTTTCCGAGGCTTTGGCGAACATTTTGCAAACAAAAACTGTTTATTATGATGAAACAATACGTAGTAATTACGAATTTGGCCTTAACTCATTTTTTCCAAAAATGTGACTTACTACGTATTTCCATTGGACGCTAGAAGAGCCAGTATGCAAACAACTCAGTTGCTATATCTAGGATTTCAGAAGGGCACTGTGCAAACTTTGTGAAAAGGGCACTTCAACCTAGAAAAGGGCACTTTTCATTCCCGACATTTCTACTAACGGAATTTGAGAAGCTTGTCAGTTAAAAAGGTCCCTATAACTCCAGTCAACAGCCAATTTAAGCCTGTTTCTAAGGTGATATGAACAAAAGGGACCAGGACAGAGGGTCAGGGGGTACTAAAGCCTTAAAAATATATTTTTAGGGACATGGCACCAAAGGGGTTAAAATGGGCATTGTGGCGCCCCCTTTTAGCGGCATGGCGCGCCGCCACTCTAAAATGGCCTAGATATAACACTGATTACTGTACATTTGCTGTACATCATTTCGTCTTCAGATTTTAAGTAAACACCACATTGTGACGAGGTTACGTGTCGTCTGCTTCCAATCGCAGAGAGATAATTTCCCGTAGCCATCAATCATGATTAGAAATGATCGATTAGTTATACCTGATCTGCAACAGAACGACATTTGATGACCTCGGGTCACGTGCCCTCTGGAAACAATAGAAATCATTCCAATATGATTATCTCAATCTTCTGCTATTGATGCCGAGGTGATCTGCAGACCGCATTTCAGATCACGCACGACGGCGATGTTAAATCTTATTTTGTTGGCGTGTGGATGGAACGGATGGAGATGACAGATAGACCATGGGTTTCCGCTTCTATCCACATAACAAGACATTCGGCCGTGGGAAAAAATTGAGTCGAGAAAAATACAGTGCATTATCGGCCCTATCAAAAAGACATCAAACCCGAATGCCCGGTTGTTCAGCCAGAGTTGGGTCGATCCCGACATATGCGTGGTTTAAAGCCTGCCGCACACAGGCGATTTTTCGAGCGATTTTCTAGGCGACCGGCCTTGTGACCACAGCAGCGACTGAACATATTTTTTTTATTTTTAGTTTTTTTCGTTTTTGTTGACTCGACAAATGCTTCATTGGAAGATCAGTGATGTCGTGGATGACATCACTGATCGACCTCAAAGGTAATTATCGCATGCGACGTAGTAGTCGCATCGGTAGTCGTCCCCATTTTAGTCACTCGTGTGCGCCATGCTTAAGCCCGACTTATATTTCACAGCGCGTTGCGCAGGTTGGGCTTCAAACACAAGCCAAGCTTAAGCCTTTCTTATAATAAACCTGGCAGTGGGGTGGTTATAAGCGCGACTTACCATGGTAGGCCTACTCAATGGGTCATATGAATAAAGACGAGCAATGCTTTTACTTCAGATTTGTACACCATTGCCTGATGCATTTGTATTGCAAAATTCAAGTAAAATCAGTTGCTACTCTTTATTCATATGACCCAATGTATGCCTAGACTTTGAATATGGCAGAAGCATTGGATCAGCTCACGTATTAAGCCACACCTGAACAACCGGGCACACATTACATGTAGTTTTTCACCGCAGCGTATTCGTGAAATTTCTTTCTCCGAAATGGCAACAATATGTATATAGACCTAATTCATTGGCTTGGTACATTATTTTTACATTTTTCGCTATTCCTACGAAGATGTCATTGTAAGCGTCGAATGATGCGTTATTTTGGCAGACGCTGTCATGGTGATGGACATAGTGATGTTGATGCCGTGTAAATGTCGCGTCGAAATAACTTGAATCTTTTATTAACTGGGATTGTGAGAAAATAAAAGAAGGGCGTAAAAAGGCAGTGAAATATCAAACTGCGTTGAACGAGGTATTTTGGGATTCGCTGATGAATATTTGCTGAAATGCATACAATATTTTTTCTTTCAGTGCTTCATGCATCACGTCCGGTGGCGTTCTTGCACAGAACTGTTGACCCTTTTCTGCCGTGCTATGAAACCCCGTTGTCATCGCGTTTTGGTGTGGGAGGTATAGGCAAAGACTAGGGCTAGGCTTCCTAAGCCTAACCCTAGCCGAGACCAAATTTAAAATTCACAGTATGCATGAGGTGGCTCAGTCTCCTGCCCCACCTTGATAAGACAGGTGTAGTAGCTGATATAGTCCCCTGACGGTATAGTCCGGGGACTATAAGTCCTAGTTATTATAGTCCGAGGGTCATCCAACACTGGGGACCATAGTCCGACGGAATATCATCACTGGTTATAGTGCCGCTGTGACAGGTGATATAGTCCTATAGGGAATATAGTCCTCTTTCACCTCTTACGAAGGTTAGGAATAGTCGTCCGGTCAGGCATTTATCCATAGGGAGAGGGGTCCCTCGGACCCCTGTCCCTAGCGGCCATGGTCGGGGGGACCATGGCCCCTGGCGGACTATATCGCCTGTCACACCGGTGTTTTGTCTAACCCATATAATTATAGCCAGTTGGAACAGGTAGGCTGGACAGATACAACAATGAATGTCAAAACCTTTGGTGACAAAAATGGCCGCCGTCTTTTTCATCGCTTGAGAAGTTCAACGCGCAGTTATAGCGTGACTAACCCTTCATCTAGTAGTCTTGAACGTTAGTTGGGGTGTTGATATTTTTGGTGACTGGGAGGGCAATGTCGATGGTCGTCAGCTGCCCCTGCATTCAGAGAGACTTCCGAGTGAAAAGTCTCTCTGAATGCAGGACAGCTGACAGGGATCTGTGGTTATAAGTATTTATAAGCAAATGCAGATATGTAGGGAAAGGGAAGCGCTGGGGAGATATTCGTCCTGCGACTAAGGGTCATATTTTAGAACGTTCCTTAACGTTAAGGTCGACCTTAGGTCTATTGTAAAACCATCGATAACAATATATTTAAGGTGGACCTTAATGTTAAGGAACGTTCTAAAATACGGCCCTAAAAGTGTTCAGCCAAAGAAATAAACAGAGAAACAGACACGCGAAAAAATCGCCTATCGCAAGGCTCGAACCCGGCACCCCAGATTCATAGCCGGAAGCTCTACCGATGCGCCAGCCGGCCACGTCATGATAGTGGCTGCTGAATAAATGTTTATAAATATATCCTAGCTACTCAACATACTTTTATGATGATAGAAAATGACGTCACAAATCAGAATAATCTTACAAAAATCGCATTTCACAACAACCACAGAGCAAGTCCCCAGCAAATCTGTCGGTATATCGCTACATAATGTATCCATCTACGTTCACAGCCACTAAAAACGTGAACCAACCGTCCGGTATATTCCATCTGAACATTAGGTGCATATTTCCTATGAGTCCAATTCTATTGACTGACCCGTGACAAGTCTTTGGCTAGCTTCGCTGTTGACCGCTACGCGGCGCGTTGGGCCCTTGCGTCAAGTAAGACCATGTTTTAACTCATTCTTTTATGTGTACATGTAGGAACAGTCTCAATGCCTAATTGGCAACTAATATCATTTATTAAAATATATAGATTTCAAAAGTGTTGTCGAGAATGCACTGACACACGATCATAGTGATCAACCTTGCCAACATGAATTAGCGGTGTGATATACGGTGTACTGTACATTGATCGCGTCTGTAAACCTATAAACGAGGTTGCCTAAAACTTAAACCCGAGATAGAAAACGTAATGCACACAGATGCGCTTTAAGAACCAAGAGTCAAAACTAAGTTGACTGCAAGATGTAAAATTTTGAGTTCGGCTCTCAGATTAAGGCCTGTCTACACCATGAACATTTCCAAAACATTTTCGCAAGAAAACATTTTGAAAACTGTTTTCGAAATGTTGCGGCTTGTTTTGCGGTTGGTCTACACTCCGCAACTATCAAAAACATGTTTTCAAATTGTGTTGCAGAAGTTCCAGATCCAGTCCAGCGCTGTGCAACAAAGCGAAAACAACGGTGTTTCGGTAATGTTGGGGCTGGTGTTTTGAAATGTTTTCGGAAATGTTGATGGTGTAGGCAGGCCTTTAGATTCCGACTGACTCTTGGTTCTTAGCTCGCAGATTAGGTGTCCCTGTAGAATGGCGTTCAAATGGTCACACTATGAATACATTCCCGGTTTACTGCACTTTTTAGCTCACCCGTGAGCTATAGTCGTCAGTCAGCGTCCGTCGTCCGTCGTCGTCCGTCGTCGTCGTCGTCCGTCGTCGTCGTCCGTTAAGGGCGGCGCACACGAGCGACTATTTTGACCGATTTGTCGGCCGACTTGGCTTCCGACCGCCAACGCGACAAGATTTGACGCTTCTGATTGGCTGATGTCTAGTCGCACCACCAGTCTCGTAGGCGGTCGCCCAGATTTTGTCGCTCGTGTGCGGTGCCCTTTAGCAGGGCACGTTTCGTAACCGCTGGAGCTATTGATCTGAAACTTGGTACATATATACCCCTAGGTCAGATGACCTATGACACCAAGTTTCGGTCCGATTCGATTCTTGGCTTGGCCTCCAGGTGGCCAAAACCAAAAACACAAAAAGTGCAATAACTCCTTAACTAATGACTGGATCATCTCCAAATTTTTATCATAGGTGTATCTAATTAGGATACATAACATATTTAACGGGTTTTTGGTTTGACCTACTTTTCAAGGTCACAGAGGTCAAAGTTCGATAAAAGTAACGAACCAGCCGCAGTTCTTAATTATTTCACCGAGAATCTTCATATCTTGCATAAACGTGTATTAGAGGTGTACCTTCAAAAATACCGAGTTTCGGCCCGATCGGACATCCAATATGGCCGCCAGGTGGCGTAACCTGAAAATCATCCAAGTGCTAAAACTCAGGAACGGCTCGACCCAGATTGCTCAAACTTGGTATTTACCTCCCTCTTGATGACCTTTACAAGCACGTCAAATTTCGGCCTGATTAAACTTCCAATATGGCCGCCAGGTGGCGTAACCCGAAAGTCATCAAATGTGCTATAACTCAGGAACGACGTGATCCAGAGTGCTCAAATGTGCTATGTGGCTCCCTCTAGATGACCTTTATGTGCATGTGAAGTTTTGGCCCGATCGGACATCCAATATGGCCGCCAGGTGGCATAACCCCAAAATCATTGAAGACCTGCAACTTGGGAATGACTTGACCCAGATTTCTCATAACTGACATGCACCTCTCTCTGTCATTACACTATTATGTTCAAACGGGTGAGCACATGGTCCATGGACCATTTCATTGAATTCACTTGATGATGTCAAATGGGGAAATATTGCTTCAAGCATAAGCCAGTGATTTACTGGAAGAATGAATACAGCCATCCTCCCACAGCAGGGTTTTTTACCTCGCTCCTCTTCATCCATTCACACAAACCCCTGCCGAAATAGAACATCCAGTCAATCTGGCACGGCTGTTCCATACTCCAGTTGCACTCCCTCTATTGTCGTGGTTTTGGTACTTTCGTGGTTTTACCCTGTTTTATCGTAGAAGTTTTGTATCTAAAATCACTTAGGTCTTTTCAAAATTGACTGAATATTACCCCAGTGGTTCTTCGTATATAAATGAGATTCTTATTATTTTTGATTGTTTATATGAGTCATAATTATTTAGCAATCACGCCCTAGAAATGCTGCACTCTGATTGGGCAATGGATTTCTGGGCCCATATTCATAAAACCTTGCTAGGCTTAGTTACTTGCTAAAGTGCCCAGTTTGTACAGGCCAATGTACACAACTAGCAACCAACTAAGCTAGCAAGCTGTTATGAATGTAGGCCCTGACCACCTCATGCTTGGCTGGGAGACCCAATTTCAGCAGATCTTTGTGTGCGAGTACATGTACATACTATGTACTGTATGTACTGTAAAGCCCTGCTGTGGGAGGATGGGTTTACTCAATCTCCTATGCAGAGGTCAGACGGTTTCACCTTAGTGACTCTGCCCTCAAACGTCAGTGCCGCCAAAAGGGTGAATGTCGTCCTGGGTACCCCTAAAGGGTACCCAGGTCCAACCTGGGTATCCCTAAGTGGCACCCAGGTACGTACTGGGTACCCTTTAGGAACCTAAAGGATACCCAGTTTGAAATTCCCGCATGGTGAGATACCTGGAATCCAGGTCGAATATGGTACGTGCGCTGTGGTGCCGATTGCCAAATCACCATTCTTCAATCCGTGGAATCTCAAAATATGACTGATTATCCGCTAAATTTTTGAAAAGAAGTTCCTAACTCCTGGTTTGGGTCTAAATTACCCGTCATTGTCGACCTCAACATATTTGCTTTTAACTTCGCTTTTAACTTTGGACACAAAAATGTCATCTCTGTAGGACGGTATACCAGCCAGATACTCTTTTAGACGCGAGTCTGGCACTATGGTCGCCATAATGTCATCTGCACGTGTTACGCTGCGAGCATGACGAGCTGAACGGTAAAAGTACCATCAACCTGGATTCCAGGTATCTCACCAGGCAAGGATTTCAAACTGGGTATCCTTTAGGTTCCTAAAGGGTACCCAGTACGTACTTGGGTGCCATTTAGGGATACCCAGGTTGGACCTGGGTACCCTTTAGGGGTACCCAGGACGACATTCACCCTTTTGGCGTCAGTGCCCCGTACTTCTTTTCGCGTAAGAATGACGTCGTTTAAGACGGCTGCCTCCAGGTAGCACGTGGTTATGTTTACCTTAACAAAATCATGTGATCAAATTCGACAGACCTGATTGGTGCATCGATTTGGTTGCTTCTAAAATGGAAACTATTTCTGCCGGAACGACCGAACCGAAGCACAGCCATGCGTGTAATTCCCCGCAAAAGTGCAATACAAAATAATGTGAACAACCGTTTAAAAATCATGGTGTGTTTGGTGTTTTGGTACATTTCTAAACTTGACAGTACGGTTATGATTTTATTAGGGTGTAAAACTAGTTGTAGATCAGTTTTTTATTCACTGTGCTCATTCCGAGCAGAGTGATGAGGGCGTATGAAGCCAGTGGTACAAGTGGAGCAAACTGAAAACGCGGAACGCCGTACCGCTGGGCTAGCGAGTTTGGGGTTTACTGCACTTTTTGAATTCATTTGATGATGTCAAATGGGGAAATATTGGTTCGAGCATAAGCCAGTGATTTACTGGAAAGATGAATACAGCTAACTACCACAAATCATGTACCATTCTCCCAGCATAAAACAAGCCATAGAGAATTGGCTCTGATCAATGATACTCTAGACATGTATTTGATTGATTAAGAGGAACCGGTGATCAGCGTTATTGATCGAATTTCGCAGTGATTTGGATGTAATCCGTCAAGCATGGTGGGCTAATGTTGCTAATTTTACACTTAGCCGTGGCGATGACGGCAGCCGTGGCATAATTCTACACGTTGACGTGGCATATCTCTACTAGAAGTCGTAGCCCAATTTTACACTTCGCCATGTTAGCCGTGGCGATGACGGCAGACGTGGCTTAATGCTGCAGGTCACGTACCTGTAATGCGTGGCCACTGCATTTACCATTAGAAATGGCGAGATGCCTGTGCTCGTAGATTGGTCCCAGAGTTTCGTTGGAAGGAACCGTTCGGACACAACATAGGCCTACCCCTAGCCTAATGCTTCAAACCATAAAGTTTTCGTTGTGGGTTGACCATGATAATTTCAGGCTTTGGGGGTATTGAAAATATGAGGGTTCATTTCGCACGATAGTTCAATGCAGCCACTCCAAATTGGCGTAGTAATACATTTACACCACTGGAAGACGGGGTTGTGATTGTGGTCACGGTCACTATCACACTTTCTCAAAACTTGAAAATCTTTCTTCTCTCAATTATTTCTGTGTCAAACAGAATAATATTATTTAAGTGCCTTTTCCCAGATATCAACTACGATAAATGGAGAAAACAGGTTTTTTAAAGATCTTCTTTTACCATGTAACCTCGCGTTGATTGGTCAATTCCAGGCACGTGACCCGAAGCCGTGGTGATGATGGCCGTTGTTTGGCAGAAGGCGAACAAAAAGTCCTTTGGATCGATCTTCAAAACCACTTTTTGACTGTGAGGCTATGACGTGTAAGAGAATTCTCAACTAAATAAATTTCAAACTAACTGACGCTTGACCACCCCAAAGGTTCGAAATCACACGACATCGGAAACGGGCGAAATCGGTCGATTAGGCGAAAGTCATTAGGTTAACCTGAAAAAAGCACTGGTGTCGAAAATCGATACCTCATTGGCCACAGCGGGGGATTCGACACTGATATATCTTGTAAATCAACACGTAGCGTTTTGCCGCAACACTGGCCAATTACTCGGACACTTTTATTCGCTGCGGGACTGTGACAGACAGCGCTGAATTTCGATCCAATGAATCTAAAATGACAAATTAGAAACAAACGAACCTGTCGGAACGATTTACTCCGGCGCTGAATAAGTCAACTCGGACGTATAATAGTCGCTCTTGCCGACGGGAGCAATTTGAATCCCACAGCAACAAGTGTGGAAATTATTCTAAGAGAACGGAAGCCAAGTACATAACATCAGGGTTTCTGCCAGAAATTTTTTTGAGGGTACTAATTTCTTCGAAATCAACAAAAGCCCCATGAAATTAAAGAAAATGACCCTTTTCTGTTCCTTGGAGGGTACTTCTATCATAGTACCCTTAGTACCCTCTGGCGGAAACACTGATACATGGGTACCCTTAATTGCCATTTGATGCTGGGTTAGCCCACACAGACCTACATGTAAGTACACTGCCGACGCAGTGGTGTGCCAATACTACAAATGAGGATATCTACATGTACACGTACCCTACTTTCGAAAATCCCAGGGTCTTTATTGAATAGCATTAGTGTGTCACATCAATTCTTTAAAATCAAATAAATTAAAAGCTCTGGAAAAAAGTATTAGACCACCTCAGTTATTTCCTCTCTTATTTTCCTCCTCCACGAGTTCTGAAGGCGAGATAGCCTACACTAGAAAAAAAAGTTCTAAAAGGGTTTTTTGTCTGTCACTGTGGGAGAACCCTCTAAAAGGGTTCCATTTAGAACGCTATAGGTCCACAAAGAACCCTTTTGGAACCTTTTTTCTTAGAGTGTATATGTCTACCGTGCCTTCTTCGTCTACAGATTCCGTGTTTGTCCTCTATCATTCTCTGTCCCAACATTGAGAAGGTCAAGCTATTGGTTACTAAAACATTTATGTCGATCGGCTTCCGCGTCAGAGCCATTAAATCAGCTGAGTGTTCGAGTCTAATGGGCTCTTCCTTCTCCGAGTCCCGAACATTACACAAGGAGTTTTGTCTGGCCACCGGCCGTCTCTTCATCAGCCGGCCTGATAAAATGGAGCTGGGTACCCAGATATCTGATCAACTGAGATGCTTTACATGTATAGTGGAATGTAGTCCATTGCTTGTTATGTTCTCGGCTCTGGACCTACCTTATTGAGGCTGTGAAATTGGCGCAGTGGAAACTTCGGCTTCTGTCACCTCTTTGATGCTCCGGGTTCGCACACCAATCTCGTCAATAGATGAACATAAAAACAAAAATACATCTGTCCATTGTGTCACAATCAGTTAAAAGAGCCAGTAATTCTGGACCTCACATGAGTTAAGGCCTGGGTCCACAGTTGCGTTTTACGCTGCGTTTTGACGCTTCGCCCATTGTTTGGAAGCAGAGCTGCGGAAAATAACAAAAGATTTAACGCATCACGCAGCGTAAAACGCACATGTGGACACAAGCCCTTAAACGGCGAAATGTTAAGGCCATAAAATGGCGTTTAAACGATATATATGTATTTTAGGTGATTTTGAACGTGATTTCCAGAAAATCCCACCGGTGAGTTTATCTATTTTTAACGGGAAATAAGGGCGACGAAAAAGAAGTCCCCCTGGCATGTACGGAGCTTATTTCGTAGTGCGCTCAACCAAATTCATGCACTGTTACAAAATAAACCAGGGCCCTATGCATAAAACATCTTAAGTGCAAAATTTCCCCTAAACTATTGTTCCAAACAAAAGATAAGGAATTTTTACACAAGATGTTTTATGCATACGGCGCCAGGCCTCTAAAAATGTGGAAAACGAAGTGTGATGACTTTTCGCAAAGCCCCCGAAACGCCAACGCAAACGACAAACCCATTGTTCGATGCCACGACGAGAGCACCGAACAAAAGGATAGACGTTCGCGTTGACGGTTCGGGGGCTTTGCGAAAACGCTGTAATATGTTTGATTTTCCGTGTTTTGATGGTGACGCCATCTACAATGCATTGTAATAAGCGGGTTTTTGCGGTGCGTTCAGACCTGTATGGGATTTCACCGGGTGTTTCTGTTGCCTCATATTCACGAATATATAGAGTTTAATAAGCTGTAGCCAATATGCGGCGGTCAGCACTTGATCTCAACATACAGCTCTGGGAAAAAATTTAGACCACCTCGGTTATTTCCTCTCATTTCCCATTAAACAGGTCCCACAAAAAGTTTATTCGCCCTTTTGTGTCACACTCTATTCAAGTATACTTATTACCTCGTAAAAACAGGACTTTTGTCGTAATTATAAGCATAAAGTCCGTATGATGCTAAAAATGTTGTTCGAAGAATTTACTTCGATTGGAAGCGATGTAAACTGGACACTCAGCTGTCTACACAGTAGATGTGTGCACTTCAGGTCTTTCGTTTTAGTCAGAACTTTTGACAAGGTCCTTCTAACAGCTCCATTGGCCCGTATTTTAGAACGTTCCTTAACATTCCACCTGAAATCTATTGTTCTCGATGGTTTTACAATAGACTTGAGGTCGACCTTAACGTTAAGGAACGTTCTAAAATACGACTCACTATAAATCAGTCCATACAGAATAATTGGAGAGTTTGTGGGACCTATTTTAATTGAAAATGCCTGAGTCAAATACAGGTGGTCTAATATTTTTTTCCAGAACTGTACATTCAAAACCGAAGTCGGTTGAGGCACGCTGGACTTGCCATCCTCTAGTATAATACAACTTCCCATAGCTTTTTCCGGACAGTCTGCGCGCATAATAACAATTTCAGCCGCCAATTCCAGCACTTATATCTCATCATCAACTCTAGACGAATGCAATTACCAGTGAACAAGGTTTTAATGTCACAGTTAATCTGGCTCAACCAACCATAGTAGATTCTCTGATGCGAATTAACTAGAAGCTGGTGACGGGGTAGCGAATTCATAGGACTGTGATGTAGGGAAGGCCGATATTATATCCTTGGACTATTTTCATTACATTATTGCTTTAGTCATGCAATAAAAAGACGATTTACGGATACGGATGCAGGCGGGGATCCAGAGGGGGTTGGTGGTCGTGACCCCCTGCTCGTCACCACCAATTTTTTCCCCCAAAATTTGCAATAATAAGCAAAGAACGTAAAAATAAGGGT
>NMRB01001089.1:55170-72344 GCA_002633025.1 Notospermus geniculatus | reverse complement strand
GTCCCAAGGATAATTTTTCCCCAGTGAATGGTGAGGATGATATTTTTCAGGATGGTTTGCTATCAACACAAACACTGGTCATGTTAATTGTTGTTGTTTGATATATTTGCCCTTGCAGTGCCCCGACGAATGCTTTCGCCGTGAAATGTCTACAGTGGAAAGATTAAAATTAATTAACAAGGTCATTTACAAGTAATCATTCAATTACTCTTTAAACTGCATGTTTCAATTTTCAATTCCTAATATTTCCATATTTTGATCCTGACCCTGGCTTTGTGGTTCGAATTTGTTCTTGGCAAAATTAGGGATGAAAGTTCATGGAAGGGTTTGTCAGGCTCCCCCCCCTCAAAATGGTTCCTGGCGTCACGTGGTTGTGACAGTCTGCTGAGACATCCAGCCTTCTCTATTTGGGGGTGGAAGGTGCCGCTAACCAAAAATAATGTTTTTTTCCTATTTGGGGCTCTAGAAACTCAAAATGTCATTTGAATGAAATCCTGAAATTTATGCCCGTACATGATATCAAGCTGATAGTATTAGTAATGATTTTCCGGAACTTTCTTCCCTGTCAATAAAGGCACGTTCACACCAAAACCAGATTCTGGTGCGTTTCCCATAAACAATGGTTTCAACTCTATTTCAAGATGGAATTGTGGGGCAAGTGGGTTGACCCGCACGATTTCTGTGTGGACGCTCAGTGAAATATAGCATTAAACCGATTCGCTTGCGCACAAAATGCACAGGAATCCGGTTTTGCTGTGAACGCGCCGTAACCCAAATTATTGTAATGGGATAATCCATGAGGAATAATGTCATTAATAACCGTACACAAGAGGATATACCAGTTTAGATCCTGGTCACATCTTGACCACTTTGAAGTTTTCAACACTAAAAGATAATCTACGTGTCCAATTTAATCGTTTTGATATCTAATTGAAATTTTCTGCTAAAAATGCGTTTTCGCTCTCAAGAGGATTCCTGTCAGTAGCCTATTGTTTTTGTGGTTTTTCTTCAACCTTCAACAACACAAGTTTTTATAAAAGCAAAAAAACAAAAAATCTTCTCTCACTGTTTGTTTCAGAATCAGCCAACAACAATGGGAGACTTTCCTGCCGTTAGAGGCCACCACAGTTAGCGGTCCTCGAACGTCATGGAATTTGATGTCACAGAGAAGAAATGCACGCCACGACGTCATCCATAATAATGTGGACGCCTTGGCTTACGTCTGTGACGTCAAAGTTTGTGATGTTCTATGACCGCTAACAGGCGGCTTCTATAACGGCAGTAAAGTCTCCCAATGATAAAATGGCATCAATTCTTCAAGGCGCAAAATTATTTTGTAATGTCGAATGGATTAAAGTGGTACCAGTTCTGATACAGGGCTAGCAGAGAAGTGTGTATGCATGAAACTGACTGACAGGCATCTTCTTGGCTTAATTCTCTCCTCACTAACAGATTTTGCACATTCACTTCAAAATATTTCTCACCTCTGACACTTTTCACCTCCGACACTTCGCACACTTTTTTGCTCACTTCTCCACGGAGTTTCGTCGACTACGTCTTTGTCACGCACCTGTGGTTGGCTTATTTAGCAAAGCACCTCCGCCTTTCGTGCCAAGCCAGATGATTCTGATATAAAAAATGCTGCTGCCATGTCCCTAGTTGTCTTTATAAAACTGTGGAGTCCCCCAGGGCTCAATTTTTGGGCCAGCGTTACTGTATATGTGGTGGCAAACAGAATATTCTATCATTACATAGGAAATAAGTGGTTTTCCTCAAAAACAATTGCCAAGAATTCTTCATGAATTTTGAAAATTTGTTTGGTAGTTTGGTAGTCTCAGTTCCTCTCTATAATCTGCAAGTAATTTTATAACAGGAGGAAACCGGAGCGTCAGGAGTAAACCTGAGCTGTCAAAGAGAATCATCATCCCTATCACGTGAAGAATGGGTCCAAATGGGATCGAACCAGGGACCTCAGAGCTGACAGGTTATGATGTTTTCACTGCACCACTCTGACAGCTCGTCCAAAGATCTCCGTCTTCTGTACGCTGCAGCTGCGAATCTGGCTCCAGATTCACCATCTCAATCTCGTCTTTAACTGCTGTGATATCGTCGCCATCAAGTAATATGCATAGTACACTCATCAGTTCCACGTTATTCTCTTGGTATCTTGTTTATTAGTTCATTAAACAGATCCGAGTGGCCAGAACTAGATCGTATGATTTTATATTCATTCTTTACGATCGGGCTTCAGCTGAGGGGCCGTTACGATGGTTTTAATTTGCCACTGAGGAAATCAACAAGGTCTCCTGTGTTTCTGAAAGATAACTGGTATTTATACTTGGCTATTGATTTGGCTGCCAAATTCGGTGTAGAGCTGGGGTTCTGCCAGTGTCGGTCCCAGGGCGGACAGACCCTTACCAAAAAGGAGCATGTGCATCATCCAGGGGCACTACCTCAAACATGCATCAACCATGCCCCAAACATGCATCATTTCTTGTGGGTTGATAGGACATGCGCATAAATCATGCACTCATCACATGCATGTTTTATGCAATATGCATCATCTCTGCATAATTAATGCACCAAAGATGCCCCTCACTTGTTGATTCTGATGCATGTTTGATGCAAGTGCATAAAGTATGCCCCTAAACCTTTGCTGTGAGAGAAGGGAATTTGAAGCATGTACCCAAAAGGCACTGCTCCCTGTGATAGTTTTCTCGTGTAAGTTGGCTCTCAAGGCCAGTTTACACGATACAATTTTTACATCCGATTCTCGGATCCGACATGATCGTACGTCCAAATCGGTTTGTGTAAACTGCACATACGGCAAAGTTTTACGGCCTTTGCGTCGTCGGATGCACAACATACTGTGGTGTCGGAGTTATGCCGGATTCGACTCCATATCCACTCATTGGTTCTGGGGAATTTGGGTTCGGCCTGTGGACTGAAATTGTGGTGTGGGCGGATATGAATGATCCTGAGACATGCCCCGATACCAAATCATTTTTGTTTGGGCCATACCCTCCCTAAAACTACGGCTAGGCCTGACCGCCCCCAGTCCGGCATAACTCCGACACCACAGTATATTCTATTTTCTTCTGATGTCGGACGAAGGAAGCATGAACCCAACCAATCAGGTGGCTGCATTGGAGGTCATGTACTTGGCGCCCTTGATGAAGAAATAGAACCGACTAAGAACCAACACAAACATGACAAATGAATGCCTGTAGTTTTCTATGGCTGAGTTAGTTGTTCAATGCTGCAAGGAGAACATACCAAGGCTACATATAAATTGCTTCCAACCAACTTCACGTCTTCCTGAATCAATATGGAGCCTAAAACATCCAATCATGGAAGGCGAACTTCCCGATGTACCAGACCAACGTTGTCATCGCAAAGTGTTGCCAATTTTTTGTGCAAATACTTGATTGTGAATTCGCATTTACACAAGCTCGTAATGAGACATTGGGCATATTTTATGCACAAGCTGTATGGCTGTTGCTGACTAATATGCTTGGTAAAAAATACATGCCATACGTGGTGGTGATTGGTGAACTGAGTGTCAAGGTGCCTTGTTGCGCAGATACAGAGGGGGCGCTCATCGCCTCTCCTTTTGGCCAAAGCGAAAAACTTCTGCAAGCCATACCAGGTCCCAGGCCTCTGGCTGTCAGTTTCATCCGGAGAGTAAATCCCATCCCTACATTGACAGATATAATCGGTGTTTTAACTCTGTTGACAGTATTTTGTCAGCATCAACCATTTTATCGCCGTTGTGTGCCAAAAGCATTTTGTTAATGAGTCTCAGCGCCCAGTAGATGGTGTCATTAGTCCCTTTAAACACTCCGCAACGCTGATCGCTAAAATATTTGTCAGAGAAATTTGCGTTCTTTTTTTTCTGCGAGTGAACACATTGTGTTACTGTCTGTACAGATTAGAGCTTGTGCAGATGACGTCATCATAGAAAAATCTGCCGTCTTGATGGTCATTGACGTCAGATGACGTCGGCGACCCACGTGGTGCACTTTGTCGTCGGCGCAAGTGGAGTGTGTGCGACTTAAAGCGGATTGTTCGCGTCTGTCCAAAGTGAACCAAAAATAATTTAAAAAAAATTTATTCGTAACAACAACTGGTAAATGCATTGCGGCGGCCGCTCCGGAAACTGTTCTGTGGAATCTTTGACTCGGCACGTGACGTTATCTGTACATGGCACACTTTGTCGCTGACGTCAGCATGGTGGACTGCCAGTCAAAATTGACGTCAAAATGAGCCACTGCACAAGTTTTATTGAGTTGAGTGCCGAACGCCAGATATTGGCTCTATAGATAATATTGACGGAATAAGTGTACCGCAGGAGGAAACAGGCACGCCGGTAGTATCAGTGAAAGTTGCCCTCTATCTCATGAAGAATGGGTCCGACCAGGGTTTGAACCCGCAACGTCAGTAGTGGCAGTCTTCATGTTCAATCATCCCCGGTATCTTGACCAATCTGGAGTCAGTTTTGTTCATGTTTACAAAATGAAGCTGAAAGGTATTGAATCCATCAATTTGACTTTTAAAACGAAAGCACATACTACAGATATTTGTGTCCTGGCCAAAAATTCCACACCGTCAGTGCTTGGGTTTTCGTTTCAGTTCTAGCCACACGATGCCACACGATAATAGATGCTCCATTAATGATTAATCAGGTTTTCCACCTCGGTGATTTCAACAGTAATTATGAAATGGAATATGGTGCAGGCTGAGTTGCCAGGAGTTTATATTTGCGAGCAAACCCGCTGACTTTGCTTGGGGCTTGTTGCACATGCAGCTGGTGTCAGAATAAAAGTTCCTGATTGAATTCTCCTGGTGGAAACAATTTGCTGAATGGCACTGAAGGCAGGTTGTTGGTGGGAGCGGAGGGAGAGAAGAAAACTATCCGTTGGGTTACTGAGGCTGATTCCTAGCCCATGCCCCCACCCCAGTCTTCATCCGTGACGGGGCGGATATCATCGATATCCCTGTTTCATTTCAAAAATGCAAAAAATCACAAAAGTAGATAAGGCAAAAATACAGGGTTTACAGTATGGTCAGCAAGTCATAGGGTAATTAATGTTTTAATTAGAATCTCATTCCTGTCAGAGTCAGCAATGAAGCTGAATCATTCTAGTGTAAAATGCTTCCAGTTCACTTGGTTCTGACCTAATTCAGTCGCTTCCAGCTTTGATCTGTAAAAAGATGGATTGAGTTTTTCACATATTTTTCATATTCGTGCAGTTTTATAGTCTGATAACTGCAGAAATAACGGAGGCAAGGGAGGCTCGGATTCATCTCCCGACAAGAACTGATATGGAATTTCATCATAATCCCCCTTCACTGCCATGGTATCTTTTATCACATTTGACAACAAGTAAAGTTTGTTCCATATACGTTTGGTGAATCGCACTGAACTGACCTCGGGGAACTGACAAGACCGTTAGCCCGGTCGTTTACACTGCCAAAAATTAAGTGAACTCGGACCGGACCGAGTACGGTACGGCAAAATGTGGCAGTCTAAACCTGCCAAGCGTACCTGGTCTGGACCACAAGTGAACCGTACCGAGACCCGCAGAAGGAGGTGGCCTGTGCTGTGTAAATCTGACGCACGGTGAACTGAACGGAGTCCACTTACCGATACCTGTATTTGCAGTTTGATCAATTTCCTAGTTCAACTGAGTCCAATTCGCCAAAGATATATGGAACAAATTTACAAAAAGACTGTAAGGACCTGCCAAATTCTGTCCAATTTGGTAAAAACATTTAAAAAAGACTAGCTAGGATGGAAACCCTTCACAATAGGTACTCATAAGAAGGCACGCAGTGAGTGCTTTTCGATGAATGCCTATGTGACAGGATATCCGTAATTTTTCAGAATTTTGGAAACCCTATAGATAGGTATTCATTGGAAAGCTCTCAGTGAGCACTTTCCAATGAATACCCATATGACAGAATTTCTGTAATCTTTCAGAAGCAGTTTTAGTTCTTGATGAAGTATCATTGACGCTAAAAGGGTTTAACGTTTTTCTCGTCATAAGTGCTGGCATCTTCTCACTTTCACGTTTCTCTTTCCAGCCGATCGACTACGAGTGTTTCAAACTATTCATGATGACGTACCTGGAGGCGGAGATGCCAGAGGACCTAAGCCAACATCTCTTTGGGTCGTTCATAAAGAAACCGAATAAACCCCTGGCGCCACCTACGGGTAAGGACTTTAATGTCAAAGACGTCGCAGCTCAGGCCTCACACACGCTTTGCGCACCTATCACGCACCAGAATGCAGAAATAGCCGATAAGTGCGACCGGCATCATGGGATAGCAGAGAAGATTCATGGCCTGTCGGAAAAGTTGCATGGGCTCGGCCACGTCCGCCATGACAGCGGTAGCGGTGGCCGGACAGGTGGGTGGCGTTTTTATTTTCGCTTTTGGTGTAATTCTGTTGTCTTCATTTATAGGGGTGGTGGACAGGATTTGATGTGGAAAAATACCCTAAATTATTTCTGACGTGACCTGTCAGAGCGACGTAGTACTGGTTTCAGGCATGAGAGTTTTCAGGAAATTTCCTGAAATCAGGTTTTTCGATGAAAAACTTGAAAACCAAACGTTGCAGGATTTGACCGAATCATTTCATAGTTTTCTTCCCCAGTTTCAGGTTTTCTGTTGAAGGTGCACTCTCATGCCTGCTTGCAGTGACGGGTCATAAATATGCAAACATGCAGATTTTTAAAAATCTTTCTCAGAACATCCCCTTCTGTCCAGTCAAAGCTTCAGAATAAAGATTTTCAAATAAAGGTATTTGTGTCAAGTGACGACCTTAACCCACTTATTGCCAAGCTACATTCTGTCTTTGAAAATCCACACAAAAACACTGAATCCTAAATCGTACCAAATGGGTATTCATTGGGAAATAAGTTCTCACTGAGTGCTATACGTTCCGATGAATATCTGTTTGTATGTTTGGGTTTTCACACTTCAGATTTTCTGTTTTCGCCAAATTGCCGCTGGTAGCCAAAGGGTTAAATCATCACAGGAAGTCATTCGATACAAAAGTACTTGTGTTTCATGCACTACATGTATTCTCAATGGTATTATAACGGTGAGAATTTCATGAGCGCGGAAATATAAATTATTTACAATATCGGTAAATTCATGGCAAGAACATTGCTGAATTCAATAACGGCTCCTGGCGTGTGCCATCTGTCCATTGGCAGCTGATCTCACCTGAGGTACAATCTTGGTATAGTTTGTTCCATCTACATTTGGCAAATGGCACTTGGTTGAATTTGGAAAGTCGCAAACACGAATGTTACATGTATACCACAGGGCCTGTATGTATAAGGCGTCGATTACATAGAAGTATACGGTATACGAAAATGCCGATTGACAATGGCTTTACGGTCGTGAATCCATTTGAAGCCTTTGTTAACCAGCGTTTTCGTATACCGTATACTTCTATGTAATCGGGGCCTAAAGGGGGAATTAAAGCTTATTCCAGGTATAACTTAACGTTATAACATTACGTTTTACCTGGAATAAGCTTATTCGATCTTGATGCATATGGGTCAGGTGTTAAGTTGTCCAGATACAAAATTGCACCTGCAAAGGGATTATATTACGTTTCCAATTCATCAAATTTTGTCCACCACACTTTTTCATCCTTTTCACAATAACATTAATTTGAATGACACATCCTCAATCTGCAAAGTGTTTAAAATAAGCGAAAATGTGTTTTCAATTCCAATGTTACACTTGAATGACAACCATTTGACCAGACCATTCCAATGACTTTGACACCACCATACAAGGAAGTGGTGGGCTTATCAATGGGAACCACCATGGTTTATGTGTCCCTGCCATAAAAATCTATAACCATTCAGGTTACGTCCCATGTCAGTTATTACTTACTGAAAGGAATAGTACTGTTCAGGACCCCCTACGGCAGTGCTGCCACCTATCAACAATAAAGTCACTCATTCTTTCATTATCACATCCATAAATGCCTCTCGTCCTCTTCACTCCTGCTGCACACATCTTTATTGGAAGAAGTTTTTAACTTCACCTGACGTCTTCCTTTGAAGATGTTTGAACTGCACCTGACATCTTCATTTGAAGAGGTTTCAACTGCACCTAACATCTTCATTTGAAGGAGTTTCAACTGCACCTGACATCTTCATTTGAAGGGGTTTCAACTGCACCTGACATCTTCATTTGAAGGGAATTCAACTGCACCTAACATCTTCATTTGAAGAGAATTCAACTGCACCTGACATCTTCATTTGAAGAGGTTTCAACACCTGACATCTTCATTTGAAGAGGTTTCAACACCTAACATATTCATTTGAAGAAGTTTCAACTGCACCTGACATCTTCATTTGAAGAAGTTTCAACTGCACCTGACATCTTCATTTGAAGAAGTTTCAACTGCACCTGACATCTTCATTTGAAGATGTTTCAACTGCTCCTGACATCTTTATTTGAAGGGGTTTCAACTGCACCTGACAGGTTGCAACTGCACCTGACGTCTTCCTCTGTAGATAATTTAACAGCACCTGACATCTTCATTAGTGGTTGTGTCCAAGACATCTTCATTTCACATTCATGAACACCATTTTCAATCCCTTTCCACCAACAATCCATGCTAAATGATTAATTATTCATTTCTCACCGCTTTATATCACTAATTGCCGAGGTCCAGCCTGAATTGAAGATGAACATCTGAAATGAAAATCCCCCTGCAGATAATGCCAAGATATTATCCGATTTGGTGCCAAAGTTACCAACAGTATACCACCTTCATATTTTGCCACCAATTACAGATAAGTGTGCGGGCGTGAGTTACCACGAAATCACGGTAGAAATCAAGTTGGCAGGACCATCAAAATGAACAGACAGACCCACATGTTTTAAAACTGTATGGATCATACTCACAAATGTAGCGAAAAAATTTGATGGTGTACAGTGGGCATCACATGAAGGGCCTTAATGCGGTGGACTTGTGTGTATCCCCCCCCCCACCCTTCACATCAAGATCCTTCCATTCAGTGCTTGCCTCAAACTCACCTCTGTCAATGAGTTCAACTCTTCCTCTGGCCAGTCAGCCAATGGTAAGTCATTTCTCCATCACATGACCACATCCTTCACTCTCATTGGCTCATCATTACCATGTGATCAAACTGGTAAGTGTTGTGCGACCGCCTCAGTTCTCTACCCTTTTATCCATTCCTGGTAAGTTATTTTTATGTTCTCTCTACTCTATTATTCCCACATGTTAGTTGCTCTTCATCCCTGGGCGTATTCGAATCCTTGTTCTTGACCACACTCGTGCTGACCTAGTTCATGTAGTTGACTCAACTCGAGAACGGCAGTCTCGAACGCCGAGAACACAACTTGAGTCGGGCCAAGAACGTGTCCTTCTCAACCCTCCACTGAGTTGGGAGTGAGGAGAACAGCGTCGCGTCTTCACCCGACACGGGTTGGCATTCTCGGCGTTCGAGACTGCCGTTCTCAAGTTGAATCTGCAACTACATGACTAGGTCAGCACGAGTGTGGTCAAAACGGGGATTCGAATACGCCCCCAGATCCTTAGTGTGGCTGGTTTTGGCAGATTTCTCTGCAACAGCTCGATCAAAATCAACATACCGTACAGCAAGCGATTGGTTGTTTCCAGCTGCAGGCATCATTGATACAAACCAACAAAAACGACATAAAGACAATTCATGTATGGCATGTCAAATTTGACCTAGCTGTTGCAGACAAATCTTCTGAAAATCTGGCGCACTAAGTTTTTGGAACGGAGAGTAGTCTTGTGGCCCAGGTCCTTGCAGGTTGCCTCCAGTCTTGACCCCCTTTACCCCAGGATACAGAGGGGCGAAGTCCCTGATCCATAATTGTCAAACTACCCCTCCCATCTACAGAATCTCCCTAAACAGCCCATGTCTATTCTTGGGTAGAGGGGAGATAAGCGTCCTGGAGTGCACAAGACCTGGAAACAAGATTGTTTACTCCTTTTATTAGTTTGCCCTTGCCCGCACTACCTCCCACGATTACTTTTCTACCTGGTAGATGACTTCACAGCACATTAGGTCATTAACCACTTTGCTATGTAAATCTGCATGATTATGACATCATGTAGTGCATAAGTATGCCACGCCATGGTTGCGCGTGGAAGCCCGAAACGGAACGTCATGGGACTCCTGACACGAGGAAAAGCAATGAGGATAATACTTTGGACAAGCATTGCTCATGTTGATTTACAAAAAGTAAACTTATGCTGACGTCAGGTCACATCTACAATAGACCATTCTCAAATTGGCAGATCTGCGCACTTCTGCTGAAATCTCAACCAGAACCTCGATCTGAAACTGGCTGCCGCGACGCCATCTATGATTCAGCAATGGTCGAGTCTGACGCAATGTCTTCGACGTCACTGTCATGGGGTTGTCTGCGTCACATCATTCAGCTTCAGACCGAGGTTGTGGTTGAGGTTTCGGCGGAAGTGTGCAGATCTTTGTCGTTTACGTCAATTTGAGAACAGTCTATTGCCTTCGCCACGACGGAACAGATGGCATCAAGTGAAGAAAGAACAGTCAGGTCGCAGAAGCGAATATGTGTGCACTCATCACGGAACAGGTGGCATCTGTGAGTAGGGAATCGTAACTTGAGTCACATCGACTGCGAATGTATTCATGATCTGTCATGGCACAGAGGTTGAACTTGTTCAACTCTTGCAATTCGTGATCATTTTGATCGGCGACTGATGCGTATCATAGCAGGTGAGACGTAACTGCAGTCATGTCATGCATATCGGCGACTGATTTGTTCCCACGGATGTGGCTCAGACGGAAGTGATCCGGAAAGGTCGGTCGCCACCTGTTCTGTGCCGCCGCAAGGTCAACCTGACATCAGCATTAAGGACGTGGATCTTTAAAGGAACAAAATCGCGTAGGCTAAGAATCCATTCACGCGGATTTTGAGCGGTGCGACGCCACATTCTTTGTCCACGACCAACGTGGCGGAAGCAAACAACGGTTATGGCATCGCATCGCTAGAAATTCACGTGAATGAATTCTTAGCCTTAGGAATGGCCTCCTCCACTTAATACCTACCTGCTCAGGTCCCCATGCCAGTGCACAGCCAGCGTGATCCAGAACACGATGTACTACACGATTAACTGACTCGCTTGATGTGAAGAGAGTGTTCTTGTTGATGGATTACCTGAGCTCTTGACATTTACACAGTAAACCCGACAGACGGTGTCAAATGGTCCATACACATTCGTGACAAAACCGTACGCTGTGTTGGGAGTTGGGGAGCAATGCTTGTCCATCATCTCCGAAATGTACCGGTACCTAAAACGCTGTGAAAAAATGCATGTATATGTCTTCACTGTAGATAGTCTCACACCATATCGTCAACGACATCACGTTCATTGTCATGGTTTCAGAACGTATTGGTTGCTCGAGTCTACTGACATGATTTCTTGTGTAATTTAGTGACTGTTTGAAGTCGTAAGCGTTCGTGTGCATTCATTGGATTTGGTCCTTGCATGTAGATCGGGTGGGGATTACAAGTAATGCAGTCTGCGTCTTCTCCATTGACTTTTACTAGGCTCTTACTCTAACACATTTATTTTTATGGGTGCTTCTTCATTCCTTAGTACATTTGGTATATCTCTCCCCATTGACTTGGATTGTGTCACTCAATATTGAGGAGGTCTGCCCCAGATTAGTGACCTCAGTCGAGGAAGTCGTCTTGTTGGAGGTCTGCCCCAGATTGGTGACCTCAGACGTGGAAGTCGTCTTGTTGGAGGTCTGCCTCAGATTGGTAACCTCAGTCGAGGAAGTCGTCTTGTTGGAGGTCTGCCCAGATTGGTGACCTCAGACGTGGAAGTTGTCTTGTTGGAAGTCTGCCCCAGATTGGTGACCTCAGACGTGGAAGAAGACTTGTCGGGCCTCAGCCATGGAAGATCTGCCTCAGATTGATGACTACAGTCCCATCAATATTTTTGTCACAAACGCTTTACGAAATATACCGTTTTGAAATTCAACACATCCTGTAACATTTCCGCTGGTAAATACCAAGATGGTCACTACCGTCTTGTGTTAATCCGTCGTGGGGTAATTAGTATGTGTGGTCGGAAAATTAATCATTTGGAACATCTCGGCTCCGTGGATTGCGGGGTCACTGAATCCGTTTCATGGAATACAAATGATCAAAGATGGCTGATGAGGTTTAAAAGAGGAATATTTTGTAATTACATGTATGTTGCAGCGGAGGATTGGCTCATTTGGGAGTTTGCCATATCAGGCTGTTCAAGATCTTATGTGTACAATCACCAGCTTCCTGTTCGTTGCAAAAAAATGACCAAAATAAAAATTCCAATCCAGCACACCATTTTTCACTCAGAATATCAAAAACACTGAATATGATACTGTTAATCAAAATTTTAGTAAATGGTACATGTCCCTCTGTTACAATTATTTCTGTGTATTGTGTTTGAGTCTCCATCGTAAGTTCTTAGTTCCTATGGGCAGTTATATCCGCAAAAAAGACATTACAAGATGTGTCACCCCACAGGTTCCTCAGCTATGGGATCACAGCCCAAAGACATCAGATCATGATTTACAATGTTTTGTGATGTACTTATTTGTGGATATATCCCCCCTAGGCTCAGGTCCTGGTCCTTGTGCGACCAGCTCTTGATTTCCCCATTTCAACCCAATACCGTCAGCTCAAACACCATTAATTACATAACCCCCATCAACCCATTTGGAATGGTCGTATTTTGTTGCAAAAAATGTATTAATGTGCTCACCCACCTACAGGTGGCGATGTCACGCCAGATGCCTCCAATCATTCGCGGTCCTCTTCCAAGAAGTCGAGTCATAGTGTACACAGCGTACACAATGGTGAGTGGGTAGTAGCCGCCATTTTGAATCGCTTGCAGTCCAGTAGATTTTACGTAGATGCCATTTTGAATTTATTCTTCACTTCTCCAGTATTTGCCTTCCAAGGAACTTCTCCATGTGCTATACTCTTGATTTTTTTCAACGGACTTGATTTTCTTGCTAATTAGCTCAAAGGGCTAGTCGGGGGTTGATTATGTTGTGTTTATGTGTGCTTTCTCAAAGTTTGATTTTCGTTACATGTGTGGTGGTCTAGGAAAACCCGTCGGAAGTCGCTGAGTGATCAACAAGGGTTGTAATATTGCCTGTACATTGATCTGCTACTGTTTTCCTGCTACGTAGTACATTTCAGCTATTGAAATGTGTGGGTTCGCCAAGGCCATTAACACTTTCGTCAAACGCGACATCCGCCGGGTTTTCCTAGACCGCCACACACATGTGCCGCAGTTCTGTTTCGTCACTTAATCCAGGGATTGGCTGTTGTGATTTTTGCTTGCTCTGACTTTGCAGTTGTTTTTAATGTGAGCGATTTCTAGAAATGGTAATCAATGAGTATAAAGATATGACATCACTATACCGGTATATTAACCCTTTAGTACCTAGTGTCCACAAACGTGTACATTACGTAATACCTGTTAATATCAGACATAAAAAAAAATATGTCCCACATACACCCCTTGTAATCTAAGTTGATGTCCTTCTTGATTATGATGATGATCATGATGATGTTGATGTACTATGAGACAAAATGGCTGATTCTGAACCATTCCTGCATAACCTGGTGTCCACATATGTGGCCGCTTGAAAATGATTGGCTGATGCAAATTTTTTTTAAAAAAATATATATTTGTCTTACATACACCCGAAAATGGCCTGCAGACACGATTTAGAGGTTTTCCCTACAAAAAACCCGGTTGAGGCACTAAAGGGTTAAGTCACAGCTCGATTCGGCTCCAGTTTCCCCATTTCGTAAATTTTGGCCATTGCCACACACTTGACTACGTGGGGAATTCTGGCCTGGTCTGACCGGCAACTGCTAGTGACCTGAACGATATGAATACTTGCATGAGTTTTGTCACATCCGTGTCCGCCAGACCCAATTGTGACCTCTATAGTGGAAATACAAAACAGCAGGTGGCCATTTGAGGAAACCTTTTGAAAATTCATAGTTTCATGAATTCAGATTTTACCAAGAAGTGCAGGTCAGAAGAATTGGCCTCAACATTTTAGAATACCACCTGTTGTCGCAACAGACAGAACTCCTCGTCCGAGTTTTCATCTGTCCAACCGATGAAATATACCTGGTACATGTAGCTTGCACCCGTAAAATGTTCAGGGTGTCGTTTTCTGAAATTGCAAGAAAATTTATTGATGAATAAAACCGTTATTTGTTTATTCCTGCACTGGGCCTTCACACTTGTGCATTTCATTCTGAGTTTGGTAATTAATCGTCTGTTTAGGCCGCACTGCTTCCACGCAATCGGATGCAGGAAGTTACATTATACTTCATGTACATTTCATCTTAGCTGTACTTTTATTTTTGCAATGTTCATGGTTGCCACAGGGCATTAAAAAGCATTAAAAGTCATTATCTCCATTCTGTGCTTTTTTAAGGCATTAAAAAGGCATTATTTTCACTGCAAAGCAAACAGAGGCATTAAAAAAGGTCTTAAATTGGGCCAATAGTAGGTGTTGTGTCAAAACAGCATTGCTCAAGCGTGCGGCCTAATCACTTAAGACCAAGCCAATTAGTGATTTCAGCAAATGGGTGACAGAGCATTGATAGCACTGCAGGGCAATCATGCATCCCTGAGCAGGTACCCGGTAGGTTGACTTGGCTTCCCAGGCTTGGCTTGTACTCAATCATGTCAACAATAAAGGATGTTCAAAAACGTTTCGTTATCTTTGACTCAGATGTGCAATTTGAATGAATATGAAGCCCGAAAATGTTGTGAATTGGCATTAAATTATGCCTAGACGTGGCATTAAAAAGGCATTAAAAGTCATTAAATGTGTTGTTGTGATTGCTGTGGCAACCATGATGTTTGTGAGTGCTGCTTCTGTTTGTTGCTTCAGTGCGTGGGTATGCAAGGCATGTTAGGGATAAATGTTATGTGATAAAAAGATTCCGTTCAGATGAAATCATTTTAAGGTACACGTACTTGCAGAAATAATTTGAGTTCAAATTACGTAATTTATCATGAAGACGTTTTGAGGTACATGTATGTTACGTAAAACACTATATCAAAAAATGGAGTTTTACTTCCTGTAGTCTGAAGCGTTTTGAGGCATTTTACATAAAATATTGTTTTACTTTATCGTGAAGCATTCTGAGGTATTTAGGCCTACATGAAAATAAATCATTAGTGTAATGATTCTGACATCTCATTTCTTGCCACTACAGGAAACCGCATCGACACTAATAACGACCCCTGGATAAGACAGTCAAACTCATCGTTATTGAAGCAGCAAGACACGTCTCGCCAGATGGGGATCACACAGGGGACAATATTCCTGAAGGATTTAGTGTGTTACCTCTCCATGCTGGAGGCGGGGAAACCCGAGGATAAATTAGAGTTTATGTTTGAGATGTATGATACGGACGGAAATGGGTTTCTTGATTCAAGTGTAAGTTAAGACTTCTCGATACTGTATTGTACATGCACCGGTCACCCATCCACGTAGTGATCGCGCTCTACGTTGCTTAACTTCTAGCGCAGAGGCCAACACGCCAACCAACAGGCAACATACAGCATGATCACACGTGGATCACTTCGTAGTGTGGAAGGAGCTAAAGAGAGTCACCCACTATAAGAGTGGGTCTAAGTGGGGATCGAAGCGGGAACTTCAGCATTTTTCTCCACTTTTTCAGGAAATAGACTGTATTATCAATCAGATGATGACAGTAGCCGAGTATCTAGGATGGGATGTGTCAGAATTGCGGCCGGTAAGTCAAAATGGGAAGAGGGCAAAAATGAAAGGGGCAGCAAAAATTTGACGTCGTTGACGTTGTCAATCAGTTGACACTGGCTGCATTCTTCTACTGAAGGTCATCGTATGGACAATTTGCCTTTGTTTTCCCACCAATCCAGCTGCTGTTGTTCACTAACTGACAGGTATACGTGATTACCTGAATTTATGTGCATGGTATCCTGTTTACGCCCCATTGAAATTTGAAACGAGAAAAAAGTGGCGACCGTTTGATGGTCGGTCACGTCACAAGTCTGACAACAGTGGGAAATGTCTATAGTGGTCTGCCTGATCACAGCAGCTGCTGGCTACCAATTAAAAATGCACTTTTGCATTTCCCATAAAATTCTGATAGGATTACATGTATGAGTTACAAATTAGATTTGCTTTGAACAAATGAATGTCTGCAGAAAGATAAAAGGCAACATATTGAATATCATCGAATTGAGATTGAGAATGTTTTCATTCATGAACACGTATACAGCAGTATTCCTACGTTGCTTTTTATGCATCATTTGTTTTGCGAAAACAAATTTTTTAAAAATTGACCGTTCAAATAGTCTTGCATTGAATGTATTTCAGATTCTGCAGGACATGATGACAGAGATTGACTATGACAGCGACGGGACCGTGTCACTTGAAGAGTGGAAACGTGGCGGGTTGACGACGATTCCACTGCTCGTCTTGCTTGGATTAGACACAGTAAGCTGTGTAACATGACAAAGATCTTCGCGGAAATTCTCCATACTTGAACTCTTTCAGCCCGAGGCAATTTTTCATGTGCCGTTCCCTGCACATGGGAGCTTGGCAACAAGCCCACAACGTTGTAAGGTCTATGCGCCAGCCAAAAAAATTGTCGAATGTGGCTTGTGAAAACTGAAAATGGGTAACCAATAATTCTGAGAGGTTCTAGTTTGTGCAGCAACAAGTAGATGGCGCACCATTCGAACTGACGATTTAAATAAAAACAAAACTTTGATGAACACCATTGTGTAGTTCTTGCTGCATGGCCTGAGCTGATGCAGACACTAGACACTACTTTTTCGCCCCACTTTAGGTGATATTGTGATCATCTGCGAGTCCTAACTGCCGGTTTAAGTTACTGTATCCTTTACTGGCAGTATTTTCAGCTGGCCCTTTCCATGTTTTCAGAACGTGAAAGATGACGGTACCCACACGTGGCGTTTAAAACACTTCAACAAGCCCGCATACTGCAATCTCTGCTTGAACCTTCTGGTGGGACTCGGCAAGCAAGGCCTTTGTTGTACATGTAAGTTTGGGAGGAAA
>NMRB01001089.1:34336-52566 GCA_002633025.1 Notospermus geniculatus | reverse complement strand
ACCTCTACTGACCCTATATCCCCCGGCACACGTCATGCACGTGCTGCCATCTATAACTTGTATACGGTTTCTGCACGATTCTGCTGTGTGCTGTATCTAAAATAGTACAGTTACAAATTCTTTTAGAGAGTGCATACATTGTACTTGGAAAAAGCGTTACATGTAATGTACATGTACCGATGCAACCGAAACTGACTAATTTCCCGAGAGCGTTTTTTGCGGAGATCATATGTCCATTGTTCCGGATTGGCCATATGGGAACTTCCATCATATTTTTCACTGCATGAATGCATAGCAGAGTGAAAATACCGAGAACTTGGCAAGCGGCGGAATCGCTTCTTTACTCAGTAAAAAAGCCGCCACCAGCTCTCAGCAAACGTGATGTGAACTGTATAATGAGGAAAAATTCTTTGTGGGGGATATTTCGGATTCGTGGCATATCGCGTGGTTCGCTCAGATGAATTAATTATCGTTCCCTTGGCACAGCAGACAGGCCACGAATGGCGTACGACATCATTTCGTTGGTGAGAGAAAAATCCTATGGAAAATATTGCCCCCAACACTTAGCGCTGAATACCACACCAACTAATCACGGGCTAAATTCCTAGAATCAAGGAGCTGGTGTAACAGTAAAGAATGCCCTCATGTAAAAAGTGTCCGCTTCTATTGTTGAATGGCGGATTAATAATGGTGCTATACATTATAGAAACCAACTGTCAGGCATTAGAATGTAACAATTAGGATATGTTGTTCCTAGGACATTTTTTCTTAGGGACATTCTGTCCTCTGTTATGCCTGGACCTGCTGCTTGCCCAGCGGATTACCACCAGGCACTTTGTATGTTTCCTTTAGGGCCGAAGCTTTTGGCCCTGGTAGTATGGAAGAGGCCATCTCAAGCCACTCGTGTTCCTCACTTGGATGGGGTCTTTTACTTGCCCTTTTAAAAGAACAAGGTACAAGGTACCGCGGCTTACTATGTTCCACGTGACGGACGTAAAGAGCCAGCTCAGGTGTAACGTTTTTCAGTGTGGCCGTTTTTCTGTGTGATTCCCATTGTTCGGAACTCACTGGGAAACGGACTCGCTGTTCCTCTGTGTGTCGTTCATTGTCCAGTCGCCGCTTATTCCGTCAATCTATTGTAATGTCACACTGGCTCACGGGCCACACTGAAAAACGTTACACCGGACTCGAACTAGCGACCTGCAGATTCGCTCTAGCCTGCTGATCCCCTTCCACTTTAACAGGGTCCAAGCCAAACTGTCAATGAAAAATGGCCTACTGATTAATTTTGCCACCTGTCCACATGACCTCTTAAATGTGATTTTACAGTACACGTATTTTCATCTCGGCATCATGAACCTTTAAATTTCCCTCAACATTTCCTCTTGCCGTACAGGGCACTTAGTGACGACATCGTCACTCGATTTCGTCTACCAGTACCTCCAGACTAAAGATTTAGTTCTCACATCTCAACGAGGCTGGCTTGAGAATGTGTAAACCAAGAATATATAAGGAGAAGAATGTATAACTAGTAATGAAGCAAAAGGGTGGGCATTAAGTTACTTTTTCTGATAATAGAGGGCGTCCGGTAATTATACGGTAATTATAAGCCTTCTAATTAAATAACCAATATTTAGATTTGACGGTTGTTGACTGAATTGTATTACTTAGAATTTCATCACTATTCTTACGTAAAGTTACAGGCAAATTACTAGCATTCAATTTTTTTTTATTTTGGTGAAACCATGGATTTGCTGTATACATGTAGGTCAGAGTGCCCAACTGTGAGATCAATTACAATATCAATTTGTCGAAAATATGGTCCATTCAAAAATGCTTTGTAGCTCAGTTATTTCTGAGTGCATATAACTATGGAAGATGTCATTTTGTTTGTAATGATCTTCTCTACACAATAATCCTTTACAAATTAAGATCCATTCGGTTACAGGGTCACCAGAGGCAATTTACTAAACACACTTTTCGGCACATATTCGAAGATTCACATTCTTCTCCTTACATATTCTTGGTATAACCTACATGTAGACAGATTCTGATAGCAACCTTAGAAGAAGCCACGGCAATCCTGGCCTAGCGACGACTGACAATCACCGCCTCATCATCAAAGGAACATCACCAACATCCGCACGTCCATTTTGTCTTATAATTAGCCAACTCGGGGGGACTTTATAGAGCAGGATGTCCGCTGGCCAGTCAGACATATCACACCAGACGGGATTTCATCGACACAAGGTTCTTGTCATCCTGACGGCGGTATTCCTCATTTCCCGAGGCTGCAGGCAATGACACCGTTGCCGTCATCCTCCCACAGCAGGGTTTTTACCTCGCTCCTCTTCATCCGCTCACACAAACCCCTGCTGAAATAGAACATCAATCTGGTGCGGCTGTTCCATACTCCAGTTGCACTCCCTGTATTGGCAGGGTAAAGCCTAGTTTATACTTCGACGCAAACCCTTCGGCGTCCGACGAACGACCAAATCTGGACGCCGACTTCGCGGAATTGATTCACAGTCCAACGTACTTTAGCGACGGCGACCCGTATGAAACGACTCCAGTAGTAACAGCCTCGCGATCGGACGCCGACCAAATCGTACGACGGGGTCGGCGTCGAACGCAAGAACGCGCGTCGGTCGCCGGCGATGGTCGTGCGTCGAAGTATAAACTAGGTTTAACTCGGAGAATTACAAATTTCGTGGTTTCACCCCGCTTGACCTTAAAGTTTTGTGCTTTACAAATCCCTTACATCTTTCCAAAATTGATTGAATTTTATCACAGAGGTTCTTCCTATGTATAGGAAAGATTCTTATTATTTTTGATTGTTATTATGAGTCATAATTATTTAGTATTCACACCCTAAAAATGCTGCATTCTGATTGGGCAATGTTTTTCTGTCCGCCTCATGCTTGCCTGGGAGGCCTAATTTCAGCAGGGCTTTGTGTGGAGTGTATGAAGAGGAACGAGACCAAAGCCCTGCCGTGGGAGGATGGTTGCCGTTGGGAACAGTATGATACCATACTCCATGCGGAGAACCGCATTATCGTGTCGGATAGCGCGTTACCGGCTACTGGTGTGGAAATAGCTGATAAAAAGGGCAGAAAAGGATTCTAATCGCTCTGACGCCACCGGTCAACAAGCCCATTACGCCTCTCCGCGANGGTTGGCTCGGGGGGGGGGGGCAACTGCCGCCTCTAGCCTCCCCTCCGCTATTATACGGCCCTGACGATAGACTTTTTCCAACGAGCAGAGATGATATTCGCGTATGGACGTTCATGTTCATGTCCTCTGAAAAAGACACGTTTTGCAATGGGGATCATAACTACGATAGAGGGCAGCACAGCGCAACCAGGTCCAATACAATTGACGCCTTTTGTGTGGGCAATTGATCAGGACTAGAATGTCAGTTTCAGTTCATTAGTTTAGCTGTCGTCCCCATTAGCCTCGCCCCAAGCTTGGCAAGCCTCGCAACCAATGAGCAGCGACCGGTGTACTGGAGTAGGAAGTCCAAGGACTTCCCAGTAGTCAGTTGTAGTCAAGTGGTCCCAGGGAACGAGTTTAGAATCCCCGATCAGTGCCCAAAAAAGGTCATCGGTTGACGGAATAAGCCGCATTGTACAATAGGAGTTCCATTGTGTGCTATGGAGTAACGTCACTTCCGATCGGGGATTCTATTACACCACCCTGTTTGAATTTCACTGCCACCCTGTTTGAAAATCCAGGGCCTTTAAATCATAGGAAAATGCAGTCATCCCACCCTATTTGGAAAAATTTCTGGCTAGAACACAGACTTATCGCTTCATCAGACCCTCGTAGAAGGACTACCCACCCTTTCATCATTGTTTCGGTCGCGCAGCAAAAAAGGCAGCGTCTCGGCATTCCTTTGATGTAGATGTACGACGACTTTCATACACGCAAAAAAATCTAATATGCTGAGGGCACCTGCGCGAGACATCGTCAATAACACTCCTCTATTATCGTGTCTTCGCCATCCCATCAAGTCCGATAGCCCGATTTTAGAACGACCCGATATCGGTAATCTGTCACTTCCTTCCTCCGTTTGGTGACTACATAGGAGAGTTCCCAGGGCTGATCAGTCGGAGGTTGCATTCTTGAAAACGCTATTTATTTTAATCTGTCAATTATTGAGATGAGGCGAACTGAGCGGCTAATAGACTTCTTGTCAATATGTTACTGGATAATCGAGTTAGGCATCAGGTCGTTCATGTTAACTGCGTCTTAGGTATGTTATCTGCCCCGAAGATAAAACAGCTTCTAAAACTTGGCGCACAGAAAAGTGTTCACACGACTGTTTGAAGAGGATTTTATTCTCAATTTTAATGAGCTGTGAGGTCCCATGCGCTGCTGACACCAAGCGGTAAAAGCTCAAATAACCATTCTGTCAAACACTGGGCCCTTCCTCTTTACACCTATTTAGAATTAACTTTCAATAGGCTGTAATCCATGTGTACGCCCATATCAAAGTTTCATGCCATTGTTTTTGGCTGTAAAGGAATTTTTTAAAATCATTCTATAAAAAAGTACAGGGATCTCTCACTAAAAACCATTGCCGATTATTTCATGAAGAATCAGTTTGGCAATATTTCTAATTAACGCCTCCCGTTTCGATAGGCCTACACAATAATATACAATACAACGTACCTCCCATTCACAAAAATTATAAAGCGCGAACAATGCCAAAAGGGGAATGAATTTGTATTGAAAACAGGTTAAAGGAGCACGGTTATTGGATCTCAAATGCGTTATTTGACTGCCGACGTAGAGGGAGCCTCCTCGCGGTAGTAAGGCGAACTACAAAAATGCATTACAAAATGTACGTTGTAAATCGGGTCAATTCGCCGACAACGTAGTTAGTCCCTTGGTTGGAGAGTGGCACGGTGGCGCCGGCTGTCGAGAAAAAGTGGCAATACCGTGGTCCTTTAAAGTCAAAATCTCCGTTTATTCTCGATGGATCAAACCGCAAACTAACCACAACGGTCATCACGCTTTACGAGAGACATGCAGACGAAGCACTAGGTTCAAACGGCCGTGTCCTAAAGCCTGGCGCAAACAGCCAAAAAGTGTTCAGCTGTATTTAGCACAGCCTTATTTGGGGTCGTAGCTGAATAGGAGCTGTCAGTCAGTTGACCAGTAGGTGGCACTAAGGCGCAATTCAGTGTCACAATAAATTGGCACTACTCTATATTTGAAAATATGCCCAAGGCATTACAACTGGAATACATGTACTTCAAGCCTGTCAGATTTCACACGAGTCAATAAAATCTGTCCTGTGCAGTAAACCATAGAAGGATTTTGAATCTGCTGGTGTCAAATTAAAGATAATGTATCACGGGTATTTTCGCGGGCCACGAAAATCATTGTTTATTTACATTTTGTTTGTGTCCAGTCTTTCTTTGCCTTATGAGTAATTTGTTGGTGGCATACCCCTCTAGAAATTCTTTTGATAACGAACGTATTCAATTTGGTGGGTTGGCATGTCCCAAAGTCCAAAATAATATAATGTAAACACCATGTTTTAAATAGAAACACTGAATGTAAACAATGAAGTCGTGGTACATTATCTTTAATCGAGAGAGGTTGTTCTTCAAGTACATATGTATATTTTAGGGTAAATGTCAAAATTGTAAAAGATATTGACCATTTTGTAAGTGTAACATTTTAATTGAGCCACTCGGTATTATGGCCAAAATACGACCTGCAAACAAATTCATATCTCTTGTACTTGCAGCTTTATATAGTAGAGAATTGAACGTGAATGAACGGTTCGTCCTTTCCGAACACTAATCCTATTTATTACCGATATTAGAGACGTATTGATCCAAAATCTAGAGAGGGAATAAAAAATTGATGCACTTCATCCATCCGCAGTAAAATTCTTTATTAGATTGGCTTTCGGAAGAAATTTTCATGGGAGCTGTGCGTTTCCATCGCGATGGCGATTTGGTCAATTAATTTTAGTGTTCAGAATCTGGGGGAACGATTTTAGAAGTACTTCACCAATTGTCTTGTTGTGAGGAGAGTCCAGTATTAAGCCCTGTTTCCACTAGACCGGTGTGACAGGTATCCAAGTCCCCCTGGAATCAAATGTCCGGCCTTATTGTTCAGCGAGGGATTACAATGGATCATATGAATAAAGACTAGTAAATGCTTCTACTTGAATTTTACAACACAAATGCAATAGGTAATGCTGTACAAATCTGAAGCCAAAGCATTTGCTAGTCTTTATTCATATGACCAAATATAAGCTTATGGCTAGAGAGACCATGACCATTCGAATGTAACGTGTCACAATAGCGGGCTGTTGTTTGGCGGACTTGCATTCCTGGGACGTTGATTCCTGTCACATCTGTATACTCTCTTTATGTGAATGTAGGGCGATAATCTTTAACAGCGTAGATTTACTCCTGGTTCTCCGGTTTCCTCCTGTTGTAAACACCATCATCAATACTGTCTATAGAACCAATAATACTGTATTTGGCTTTCGGTTATTGATTCAATATTCATGTGTGCAGGAGCTGGCAGGATATGCGGTGATCTGGCAGAGTGTGATGTGTTGTCAGGAACAACAAGAAAGTGGAATAACTAGAGACCTGACAAGGGAAAAAATGTAGACGTGATTGATGAAGATTGTGTATGCATATTCCATAACAGATCAGGAGACTTTGCCGCGGATTAAAGAGGCTGTCCCGCGAGTCCACTTTGAGTCCAATCAGGATGTAACACTTCTTATTCATGGGCTGTAGGAGTTTCAAAACATAAAACATTCTTTACTTTTTACATACAAGGAGTAAGAAGTAAAAGTGGAAAATAAGAAGTGGGAAATTTTGAAACATTTTGCGAATTTTCAGTTTCCCAAAATTGGAAAAAAATTACCCCAATTTGAGAAATTGAAAAATTCGCTCAAAAGTGCAAAATTTCCCGCTTCTTATTTTCCACTTTACTCCCTTATACATTTTCATCAAGCTTATTGAATGTTGTATATGTAAAGGAATATGCCCATATTAATGGGATGTTGTTTATCAAACACTTTCTTTGATAAAAAGCGTTCCATCTTTATAACATCCAAGTTTTTAGAGGCACATTTTAAAGGGATACTCCACTCATTGTGTAAAATTTTGATTTTTTGAAATATCGTTAATACATTCAAATCCACTGATATCTGCAACATGTCGTATTTTTTTAAAATCAACAAACTCATCATTTTAAGTAATTTAAAGCCAGACACTATAGACAGATGGGTTATAATCGACGAGCATAGTCTCGGTCACCTAGCCGCTGTTTCGAATCTGGGGAACCGTAGCAGTACTGTGTGGCTGGCTGCGCAAGACTACACACAGCATTGGGGATTCCCCAAGGGGATTCCCAAAACCTCGATGCAGAATAATGCTATAATATATGGTTCTATGGTTCTATACACTACGCACGCCTGTAGATGAGGTTGCACTAATATTTCGGCCGAACTGGGGAGTGAGTAGCGGTGCATAGTGTGCGGCTTTAATTGGATCCAAAGGGGGCCATTGCACAGCACTTATGACGTAATGAGTGTTCAATGCATATTTATGAAGGTACAACCAATAGGCCTAGGCAGTCACAGTATTAGCTCATTCACTACAAAGGTCGTCAGCCTATTGACATCAGTGACATCACAACTCATGGCAATAGTCTACATGGATTGATAAAAATTCAAAAGTTTTGAATGAGTGGAGTCTTCCTTTAAATTACATCATAAATATATGTGATATCTGAAATGTGATGTATTTATGATTACATCTCGTAAGGCGAGAAAACCTCTTCAACAAAATCTTGGTTTGAACAGTAGCAATGACTCTATTTGGTCGATTGGTCATTGTCATTGCATGGCTAGAAACCAATCGCCAGGCTCAGAATATAACAATGATTCAGAAATCTTTTGTTCGTAGCACACGTTTTAAAGTTCCTGCGACATTAGGGAGTTTTCGGAAAGCCCCCGAAACGCCAACGCGAACGCCAAAGCCATTGTTCGATGCCACGAAGAGAGCACCGAACAAAAGGATCGACGTTCGCGTTCGCGTTTCGGGGGCTGTGCGAAAACTCTATATTCTTTCCTTTACACCGTTTAGTATTTTTCACATCGTTCTGGCCAAAGATACTTAGTTGAACTCAGGAATGTGACCAGATCACATTACCAAAAGACAGTGGTGTTGCATGCACAAGCCTCGACACCAGTGTCAATGGCTGACTGGCTTTAGCCAACACCGTGAAAAAGCTGTTGGTCACGCCAACTCCACGGACAATCTAGTGTTGTGCAGCAGCACCACTATCTTTTGGTAAATGTGATCTGGTCACATTCCTGAGTTAAACTAAGTACCTTTGGTTAGAACGATGTGAAAAACACTATAATAGAATCTAATGCCCCCCTCCCGATATAGGATGTGCACAGCAATACATTAACGGATTAAGCAGCACCATAGAATTGGACTCTAAACAGACCAAGACCCTTAATCCTGTGACAAACAATACAGGGGACATCAGGAAGACGGGGGCATTATATTCTATCACACCGACATGTCCTGAAATGTATGCTACACGTCTTTGGTCATCTTAGCACAATGCTCCCCCAGTTATTACGAAGCAACCGTTTATTTCTATTGTATAAGAACTTAATTTTCTTTTATGGACGAATTCTCGCGCCTGACGAAACCCTCCCAGTCTCAGAATAACAATTCATCCCATTAGCAATACAACACAGCGACGCCATTTGTGACAATAGCGGAAATTTTCCTATAGGGACAGGTCGATCGCCAAATCTCTAAGCTTATTTGGTATTAGATTCTCTGGAGCCAATTCTCTTATACCATTCTGATTGGTTCAGGCCAGATTTCGACTGGGACAAAACCTTTTGACAACAAGTGTAGGGAATTTATCTCTTGTGTTAACCCAAGTCGGTGATCAATTGATGTGGGAATTGTGGACGATTTGGTTCCGTCCAAAAGTAGTTAGAAGATGTGACGTCAGAAACAAGCGTGAAATGGTTAGTGATAAAACCCGGAATGAAATCACTGAAATCATCGAAGTGGCATGATTTGCATCAATTTATTTTCGTTTTGTTGTCTTATTGTTTGTAGTACCGATATTTAAAGCAAATGGCTCGCGGGGTTTGTTTTGCCACCAACGGCCAGTCACAGCGCGCGTTCGGAAGGCTTTAATAGCGAGTTTTCGCAAAGCCCCCGAACGCCAACGCGAACGTCTATCGTTTTGTTCGGTGCTCTCTTCGTGGCATCGAACAATGGGATTGGCGTTCGCGTTGGCGTTTCCGGGGCTTTGCGAAAACGCCCTAATGTTTATGTAAAGTGACCCGAAATCTCGAATTGTTTACGCAAAAAATCAGGCTAACTGCACACTAAATTTGGAAAACAAGGGGGCCCTTAGGGAGCCGTCATAAGGAGGTGCCCCGAGCCTTATTTTCTCCATTTTTTACTGCGCAGTTAGTCAGATTTTTTGCCTCAAAAATTCGAATTTCGGGTCCATAATCCTTAAGGCTTAAAGCGAATGGCTCGCGGGGTTTGTTTTGATTTTTGGTGGTACCTCCCATAGAGAGTGAATCTAGCCTCCAGGCAAAGCCGTGCACCAGTCATAGGCAAAACCTGTGCAAATATGCGAACGTGCACCTGGGGATGAGGTTCCATTAAAAATTTGTTAAAATGGATTAATAACATTTTCATATTCAGTCGGTCAAAATGTACATTTTGTACTATTCTCATTGATTTCGAAGCGGTAGATTTTGCAGAATACGCCTCCGAAGTTTGGTTGTCTAACGCATTTCCCATTAAACTAAGATCCTTCTTTCGCCTTTTTCTCAAAACGGCGCTTGATATTGAGGACATGTCAACAAACAACTGTCAACAAACCCCGCGAGCGATTTGCTTTAAGCAGTTAACGTAGAATCTGCTCCGACATTGACACTTGCTTTATGCACCAACCGAATAAGTGAAGAAAACGCAGAACAAAAACTGGCGGTAACTTAAGGAGCACCGAAGGGAATTTCGTACATGACGATTCTGATTGATTTTAAAATAATTTAATTTTTTGTGTGGTGTGTCGAAAAAAACGTCAATCTCAAGGCGGAAGCAAACATCTGCAACATAATGACACTTAATTAGGCATACGTTAATTCTCAAATTCCTTGCGAGTCCCATTTCGATGATTTCATTTCGTTTCGTTTCATTCCGGGTTTTATCACTAACCAACGCGAAATGGTGCATTACAACAATTACAATGATTAACAAACGTCAATTTTACAGCCAATAATGCCTCGACATACTCAATAATCTTTGTATCTACTGGTACAAACGACATTTTGACCAGGATAAGCCCCCTGATCCAAGACATCAAGCGGGCAACTGGTCGCATTATTGATGGTTGTGTCGATGGCTGACAAGTACAAGAAGAGATAAGTGCGAACTCCTGTACTTTACCGACAGCAATGGAGTTCATGTAGCTGCATGATTTGGGGGTCGACAAAAAACAACTTTCAACTCGCGTCATAATACTTAAAGCAAATTGCTCGCGGGGTTTGTTGACAGTTGGTCCTCAATATCAAGCGCCGTTTTGAGAAAAGGGCGAAAGAAGGATTTTAGTTTAATGTGAAATGCATTAGACAGCCAAACTTCGGAGGCGTATTCTGCAAAATCTGTCGCTTCGAAATCAACGTGAATAGTACAAAATGCCCATTTTGAACGACTGAATTTGATAATGTCATTAATCCATTTTAACAATTTTTTAATGGAACCTCGTCCCTAGGTGCACGTTCGCATATTTGCACAGGTTTCGCATACGTGTATGACTGGAGCACAGCATTGCCTGGAGGCTACTAGATTCATTCGCTATGAGAGGGCCGCTCAAGAATCAAAACAAACCCCGCGAGCGATTTGCTTCAATTACATACACAGTACACTCATTCATTTGTGATGCTCATTCTCATTATACTCGTTACACATTAAAGCTACGGTCACACCTATTGAAAATACCCGTGTTTTTCGAGACCCGTGTCAAACCCGTGTGTGCAAAAAGCCCGGCGAGAGGTCACACAACGCATTCATTGTAGTTGAGTAGCCCGGCGACAGGTGCGCTGCATGCACCGTTCCCGCACTTCCACTCACTGTTCCGCGCATGCGTACCACGCGGCCGAACCCAGCGCTAGCTTGGTTCAACTGGCCTCGACAGATGGCGTTGGGGTGGGAGAGTATGAGGCCAGGTACGCGGTAATCAAAAAGCTCGGAATTCCGGGCTTTTGTGACGTCACCAACGGTCGACGATGTGTTGAAATCATGAGCTCGTCGATCGTTGGTGACGTCAGAAAAGCCCGGAATTCAGGTAGCGCGTACCTGGCCTCACACTCTCCCACCCCAACGCCATCTGTCGAGGCCAGTGGAACCAGGCTAACCCAGCGCCATCTGTCACCGTGCTACGAACTAACGAAAACACGGGGATTTCGAAAAAACACCATAGTTTCTTTCACTTAATGGAACCTTCAACTATACTGATATTGCATAATGAATGTTCCAGAGACACCTGCATGATACCTTTGTCAATTTCTTGGGAACATACTGCATTTTGAAAATGTTGAATAACTCTCAGGAAACTCTCTGGAATGAGCTTCTTAGAAAATACATAGACACAATGCCAGAAAGATGCGCTGCTGTGACTGCTGCAAAGGGGGGGGGCCTACTACATGTAAATATTAGAGTAAAATGTAAAAAAAAAGACTGGACTGATAAATTCGTTGGTGAAACAATCTCAGTACCTTTGCCTTTACCTTTTACAATCGCAGGAAAGTGAAATCCAGGCTCTGGGACCAAATAAAACATCAGTTTCTTAAGATTTGCCAAGTGTTCTAATATTTTTGCGCACTCTGTAATTACATGTAAAAAACGAACAATTAGTATAACACGACGGAGTCCGTGACCTTATAATAGCCAATTAAACATGAGTATGAAAACGAGATTGTGAAAACACCAATTGATTTGGGTTGGTTCTAAACCTGGCACTGGCACTGGCACTGGTATCTTATTATGGCCAGAAATCATGAAAAATGTATATATATGTAACAGTTATTATTTTGGAAGATAATAGGGCCAACCAGTTTAACATGGATCAATTTTGTTGAGAAAAAATGTTTTTCTATTTTTTTTAGATTTTTCAACATAATTGATCCATGTTAAACTGGTTGGCCCTATTATCTTATTATCTTCCAAAATAATAACTGTTAGGTAAATATACCATTTTTCATGATTTCTGACCATAATATGATGCCAGTGCCAGTGCCAGGTTTCGACCGCTCACAGGAGATAAACGTTTTTGGCATCTTCTGAAATCATACCCTGGGAGTCTTCCCAAACAAAGCCGTCATCAGAAACGGGTTCATGTACACCTTCCTCATGCATTGTTTGTCCTTGTTTCAATACACAACAGCTGCATTTATTCCTACATGTACAACACAGACACAGACTATTGTTATTGGTTGATGTCTCCCCTAGGGTTCGCAAATCTTGGATATTGCACCCAGATCTGTAGTAATCATGATAATTCATTCCCATCTTGGCCCGAGGGAATGACATCGTCGCCCGGCGATAGCATCGTTGAGAATAACCAGGGTCCTAGATGGGGACTGCATCAATTCATGTTGCTGGATCACGCGAAAACAGATCAGAGATAAGAGATCGTTGTATATTATCTGTTCTAGTAGGTTCGGTATAGCCCTTTCCAACAAGGATGGCAGTCTAGGAAGTGAACAGAAAATTTAGTTGTGGGCCCAGCCCTTGTGATATAATGTACACTAATGTAAAGTTCCGTCCGGACGTTAGGAGAGCGAAGGCCGAATACATGCATGTCTTCATTCTAAGCCAATACTGCGTGTAGCCGTAAAGCCAAGTAGCAGTAAAACAAAGCTCTATTTACACGAGCCGATTTTGTCGTACGATTGTGCCGGCCGACAGAGACGTACGACAAAAACGCACCGTGTATACTAGACTTCCGAGACGGACGATTTTTTGTCGGTGCGACATCGTGTGCGCAAGTCGGGTGTTCTATTTTCACCCGACATCGCCGGCTGTTTCTCCCCATGGTTGTCTATCTAATGACACACGAGGTCCTAAGGGACGCATGAATAAACAGATTAGCCGATCCCGACAAATCGGTACGACAAATCTGATACGACTCTGTCGTACGACAAAATCGGCTCGTGTAAATAGGGCTAGGGGTGTTTTTAAAGTCGACTGACCCAACGCTATCGACTCGTCATTTAGCCGGGTCTGTCGATTTTTAAAAACACCCCTAAAGGCCTCTATACACTGAATGAGAAAAGTCGAAATTAGTCGCTACAGTTGTCCGCTCCAAAATACTTTCTGTGGAAACGTTCCATAAATGTTAAAGTCTTCTGACACTTTTGTGGAGTATTTCAACATGTCGCCAGATCAAGTGTTGTTCAACTGACCATAGCAGCGACTAATTTCGACTTTTGCCATTCAGTGTATAGAGGCCTGAACGCATTGAGTTTTGTCGCAAATTTGCGCTTGGCTTGACAGTCAATTCGTTGGAAACCGTCTTCAATTCTCTGAGTGGAAAGGAACAGCCGGTCAGACCAACAGACAGAACTGTCTCCATGGCATTTAATCAATGCCCAAAGGCTAACACCAATTATAGAAATGTCACAGGGAGAAATGATGTTTCTCTTTGCATTTCCCTTGGCAAAAGTCTGATTACAATTGTTATTCGACTAGACATTTATTGAGATAAAATGTATCTCCGTTCTTATAGAGTATTCTCCTAATGGACAATACTCTGTATTTATCTCGCATTATGTGTAAAACTAATGGCTCCGAGTTGCAAATTTCTTGGTATTTGAAAAGCTAAAAGGTTACTAGCATTCATCGTCGTCTCTTTGTGCATTTCGATAAGGCCATGTAAAAAAATAGTTGGTTAGCATCCTTCCACTCTCAATTTTCTGAGGAAGGCGGGAGTTTAAAAAATTATTGAGTTTGAGATGCTTGTTACCATGATAACCTCAAGGATATTCCAAAGAAAGAGAACGCACAAAAGTCGACACAACGGCTGATAATAAATAGGAAGTCAACTTCCACAACTTCGCAAATTTTCGACCCCAACCGGTGTCTTCCTCAGGCACTTTTCAATTGGAGAAGCCAGAAAATACTTAGTTGGTTTCTCCAACTGAAAAATGCCTGAGGAAGACCCAGGTTGGGGTCGAAAATTTGCGAAATTGTGGAAGTTGACTTCCTATTTACATATCAGGGATATTCCAAATGTAATAGGTTTGGATTGAAATGAAAACTACTTTCTATCCTTTAAAACGGTGTTGTTTTATTTAAGCATCCCAGCCTACAATTTTCTCACGCTTTTGGAGTTTTTAAAGCCCCACTGTATTGAATTTGAAAAACGCAAATCATCGCCGCGATTCTTGACGTCAGTGCACGACGTCAGCGTAGTGTAAAATGTACTGCGCCCCATCTGAATACATTAGGGCTTTCTCTGCAGTTTTTTTCAATGTGTGCTGAAACCTATGCCTTGATTGTCTGAAGTATGCATCACACAGGCATTTTGGGGACCTTCACAAGCTATGAGACCTCTATGTGCTCTCTCCTAACATTTTGAAAATATCGTAAAATTCAATACAGTGGAGCTTTAAAAGGTTTTTGGAAAATAAAAAATAAAAATTTTCTGAGGAGGGGTGATTTCAATGGCGGGAGGGGATGCTAACCAACTATTTTTTTACATGGCCTAAACTCGTACCGTGTATCTAAGAAGACCTCCGTTGAGGACACTTCCGTTACTGAAAAATGTCGATGCTCTCCGTTATAGGAAATGTATGACGAGGCAAGTCTAATTTACAACCTGGATGTTGTATAATGATGTAACACATTCGGTCAAAGAATGTGTTTGACAACAACAAGGAATAGGGCCTATTCCTTTACATATACAACTACATGTATTCAAGCATGATGAAGGAGTATGCAAAAAGTAAAAAAAAACTATTCCTATGTTTTGAAACTCCGACAGCCCAAGCATAAAAGTGTTACATCCTTATTGGACTCGGACTGGACTCCCGAGATAGCCTCTTTAATGAGAGGTGTCATGAGAACACCGTTGTGACTAGTTTGAGGCTAGTTTGAGGGCGTCACTCTAGTGCGTGTCAAAATTGGCCCGAAACTAGCCAGCCAATCATTGATCCGCTTTCAGGGACTACTACTTTGGGTAGTCTCGCGCAACCAGCCCCTCGGTCATACTCCGAGGTCGTCAGACCGAGGGTCTGGCACGGAACGCAAATCTCATTGTAGTGACCTCATTTCGATGATTCGAAATGAGGTCAGCTTCGCTGATTGGCTAGTCACTACCAATGTGTTATGCATGCATGCATGAAGTGCAATGTAGTTGTGTTCTACGTCATCAGTTGTAGGTAGACTGTCCGCCATGATGGTTTTACAACATTACAAGTCAAAGTAACCATATGGACCAGACTCTAAAATTGGAAATTTATTGGAAATTGCAAGAGTCTGGTGGCACGAGACTACTGCTTTGGGCAATCTCGTACCCAGAGATTCTTTCGCTCGGGCCGAGGTTGTAGGTCGCTCCACTAATCTCTGGAGACGGCTGGCTATTTCATGCCTTAAGTGTGATTTTTGGCATCTTGCGATTTTAGACCGCAGATGCATTCAAATAATTGCAGTGAGTGTAAAATATTACACACAAAAAAATGTCATTAGGAAGTTTTTCGAGGGATCTGTTGTATTTATTAAGGAAAAAACAAAGCACTGCTTGGAGCTCTACATCAACTTGAGGTCAAAAATTAGTATATATTCATGTGGAGTGTGTAACACAAATGCCTTGGAAACCCTGAAGTAGTCCGTAGCCGTCTCCAGAGATTAGTGGAGCGACCTACAACCTCGGCCCGAGCGTAACGAATCTCTGGTACGAGATTGTGCTTTGGGGTCATAGCGACGGATGATGATCATTGCCTGTGCCTCTTGACATGCTGGACGTCTTTCAGTCAATAATCACCACACACGGCGGCGTCGGCGCAACTGTCTGAATAGTGGCTTTTGATTCCTCAGGCGTCATCAGCGCCGTCTTTTGGTGACCCTTCCATTTTTCCGACGTTCGACGTGATTATTTGACCAGATCTTTGATTAATCAAGACTTCCCCAACGGTTACGATGTTGCTGATCTTGCTCGCCCTGGCATGCGGTTAATTACAATTCTATTCTCGGCTCATCAGTACAAGAGGGTGGTTGACATCCCATGATGACTGATATTATAATTACGTCGAGTTTACGATCCACAGGGCGGGGTATGGCCGTAAGTTGCATTGGCTGCTGGCATCAAGGTAGCCGAATTCCCAGCCCGAGTTTTACTCGGGTTGTCACCGGAACGGTTATATCTAAAACGTGGACTCCCAAATTTGTCAGATTGGTACAGCGGAACCAATCAAATACGCGGGTCTGGTTTTAGAAGTAAGGCAAATAAAACGGGTGATTTACGCCCACGCTTGATCACTCCGCATCAGAGGACCGCGGAGTTGGACCCCAAATCAAAGCTTCGTCTGTTAAAGTCATGGCACGTATTCTAGAAGCCTCCTTATCCCTAAGGTCCACCCACTTTAAGCTTTTGTATTCTGCCCTGCAAACAATAGCTAAAGGTAAACCTTAGAGATGAGGAAGGTTCTAGAATACTGCCCTATATGTTCAGGACAGCTACCTTAGCCGTCGATTCGTGTTTTTGTTCAAACACGAGTTGAGAAAGTTTATTAGCAACAGTTCTATTTAAAAAAAAAGTGAGATGGTCATCTTGCCCTCACCAATAGCTGCTGGGTTGGGGTTTGCCCATAATGTTTTATTAATTAAAGGGAACTTGTCGCGTCAGTAAAAAATGATACAAAGAAATAATTTCGCGTGCCGAAAAAAAATTACATGGACATTACGAATTCTGTATTTTAGTGATTTTTTTCTTCTTCTGGAAACAGGCCTAAATCTGCGGTTGACCACGTGCTAAATGATAGCCAACGAGAGTGAAGCCATGACAGTCCTTCAATAATGCACTATTACATATACATGTAGTTAGCACTAATATATCCAAGATGGTGGCTATTGATCATGTATATGTAGACACTTTGGCTGGCACGACCAAGTGGCTTTAATGATGAGTCATCAAAGATTTTTTTTAGTTAGAGATCCCTACCCTATTAATGGGCGTCTGAAATACGTTCGATCCGCGATACGTTCATGAGATTCTAATGAGGAAGTTTATCCTAAACCTTTCCCGATAGGATGCTATCAGCCTGCTCTCACTGTTGTCGGGAAACGAGATTCCAACTCAACAATACGGTGTCAATGCCTATATTGTCACACATCACAACGAAACAAATCACGCTTTATTGCAATCAGGTTAGATTGGAATCAACTTCAGTACATTCGGTATATTCGCTGAAAGCTCTGTTCTAAGCCGTTACGATCTTAAAGGGAGACTCCATTTATTGTGTAAAATTTTGAAATTTTGAAATATCGTTCATACATTCAAATTCACTGATATCTGCAACACGTCATACTTTTTTTTAAATCAGCAAACTCATCATTTTTAGTATTTCAGTTGCATCCCAAGGGGACCATGATTGCACAGCACAAGTGATGTCATAAGTGCTCAATGCATATTTATGAACGTACAACCAACAGGCCTAGGCAGTCACAGTATTAGCTCATTCACTACAAAGGTCGTCAGCCTATTGACACTAGTGACATCACAACTCATGCAATAGTCTCCAAGGATTGATAAAAATTCAAAAGTTTACAATGAGCGGAGTCTCCCTTTAAAGTTGAAAAGTACATTTCTCATTTCCTCAGGTTGAAATCGACATGGAGTCATTAGTGGCAGTAATAGCTTTGCACCAGTCACAATAACTCGTTCTCAAACCAGCTGCGTCAAGTCGAAGTTGCGGAAGACAAATGAAAGATTCTCCCACAGCAGGGCTTTGGTCTCGTTCCATCCTCCCACAGCAGGGCTTTGGTATGGCTCCTCTTCATAACTCGCACACAAAGCCCTGCTGAAATTGGGTCTCCCAGCCAAGCATGAGGCGGTCAGAAATCCATTGTCCCAATCAGAGTGCAGCATTTCTAGGGTGTGAACGCTAAACAATTATGACTCATATGAACAAT